>CAKKOB020000183.1:0-24953 GCA_918844115.2 Phlebotomus perniciosus | reverse complement strand
GAATACGTATTATAGGTATCATATACAAAATAATTTACGCTTTGCGAAGGTAAGTTTGTGCGAAAACTTTAAATAATCATGATTTGTTTAAAATATTGGCTAGGTACATTCGGCATATTCGGTACTGTCATAGTGTATAGTCGATAGAGATTAGAAACAATGAGGGTTGGATTCAAAATAAACATGAAGAAAGTGCCCGAAAAAAGGGAATTTTTTGTATGACAGCTTTATAACATGGAGGAGGAGGTGGGGTCTCCAATAATATAGCATTACAGGCGACTGCATTCTGATAAACTAACTAATGCCACTACAACTTGATAATAATTCATTTTGATAATAAAAAATGGAGGAGATCTTCCGTTTATAAAATAATGACTTTAATATTGCAGAAATTTTAAAAAATGATCGCAATTCTAAGCTTTTGAAAATTATTTGACCTTGTGGCTTGATAACTGGGGCCGTAAAAATTAAAAGACAAAAAAAAACTTTTGAAAATTTTACAGTAATAATTTAGGTTATGCATCTCGAATACTCCCTTTTTAATCTTTATTTTGTCCTTTTCCTAAACGAAGAAAAAATAAATCTAATCTTATACCACTATTGATACATTTTGAGGGGGAGAAATGGTTTTAAAATAGCGCACTTATAACTTCTCTTAACTTGGTGCTATTAGGTTGAAAAAAAAAAACAGAAAATAATCATGAAAAAGATGAACACACTCACTTGGTAGATTTCCACGAAAGCTGGTGCAGTCAAAAATTCAAAATGGAATGTTCGCAATAGAAAAAAAATCACACTATGATGCTTTACTCTGAGTCACTATACAGTGCGTCGTACTGATTCTGGATCAATAAAGCACATCCCGATACGTTTGTAGGCAGGCATTACAGCCACCACCCCACATTGACTGGAAAATCACTTTTCACACATACACATTGAAACACTTCGGGTGGAAAAATACTCCATGAACACTTGGAGTTGCGTACTTCTCCGTTTAAATGCCATTTTCTTTCTTTCTTTCTGCACTTTAGAATTTGGAGGCCTTCTTTTTCATCTTTCTAGTGTTACTAAAAGTACAATGGCAATTTTTGCAAATAATGAGACATATTTTGCGATAGCAGAAGCCACACAAAAATTGACTCAGTGACTGGGAAAATGAAATAGCAGGAAAGAAATGCCTGGTAAGTTTCTTTGAGGTGATACAAAATATGAAATTCAATATAGCGCTATTGACTTTTCAGCCCCATACAGTCAATATTTTCTTAATTATTTGTCTGGTTCATCACTTCCGTGGTAATGAAGAACGAATGTGTCTTGGAATTTTTGAATTTTCATTCATTGAGACAATATTTCTATAGATATATCAGTTTGTGTATCCGGAATCACAAAAAAAATCGTGGGACATGATGAGAAATAAGATGTGACCATTGTAGATTTATATAAAAAATATTTTAAACATCGTGAATATGTCCTATAAATGCAGCTCAAGAGAAGACAACCAGACAAGGTGGAGCTGGTGGGCGTTTAATGGAAGACGAATATCAATTCCCGGCAAGACATCTTATGCTTCTCAGTATAAGTATCATCTTATTTCTTTTATTTGTTTTTGAATAAAATATTACCAAATGTGATTAGCCATGAATTTGAAAGAAGATTCGAAAACTTGAACCACAAGAAACCGATCGATAAGAGAATTCATTTTGTGTACAACAACCGCTGTGCCAGACGATAAGAACATTCCAAAGCAAAACTTCTCAATACCAACCATATTGAGATTCACTACTCTTCTCTCGCTTTCACGAGATGATTTTCACTTAACTATTTAATAAAATTGCTTCAGTATTGAAAAAATGAGGGAATTTCGTGGGTACCAGAGATTCCAGTGCACTTTATCTTCCTAAGGAACACAAAATTTGATCTTCTGCACATAGAACACAGTTTAAGAGATGACGAGGAAGTATGTGAGCCATAGGAGCCACACGAGAGATGACGGAGAACTGAGAACACTGAATTTCCAATGGTGCTATGGCTCTGTGTGAGGAGAAAAACAGATTGTGTGGAGTCGAATTGAGTTCTGCTTGTGTGAAATAGCACGGGAGGGAATCCGAAAAGAAGCGGCGCAGTCGCCCTACCCGTACTCGATAATTCCACAGCTATTTCACTAGAGATACGGAGGGTGCAGGAGAAAGCCGGCTGGTTGAAGCCGCCGCCATATGGCAGGATATTATTTTGTATTTGTAATGAGTGTGTGTAGGTACTATAATAGTGAAGGGAACCTCATCTAAGGTCAGATTCGATAATGTGGAGGGAAAATAAATAAATCTGCGAGGCATTCAACCCTTTTAATCTTTCCTATCGACATTCATCCGGCTGAATTACATGGTATGACCACAGTTCCAAACATTTAAGTCAATTGAACTGACAATTTCAATTTAGTTAGCCGACGAAGCGCGTGTTAGTTAAAAATAGATTACAACTCATTGCGATTGGTGCGTCTTTGTGTGCACAGAAAACCATTTCCAGAGAGTCCCAAAGAAATGATCAAGAGGAAATCAAATAAAATTGGACTCATTACACACTAATTTAAGTACTATGTACATGTACCTATGTATATATATATAGACGGTGCATATGTGAATTGGCTATATCACTCCCAAACCACCTATATTATACTTGGGAAAGCCACCACAACCAACCAATACAGAATTATCCTGTTCTTAAGACTTTTTGGTCTTTCCGTAATAATAAAGAATGCACATTCATGGTCATAATGTATAGCGGGATTAGTTGATGTAATTTATGAATTTATGAAGAGAATTTATTTTATTCAATATTTTTGACTATTTACTAATGAGATAGAAAATTAATAAGTTTTAATGGTAGACTCGGTGGACTCCAATAACTTTTTCCTATTGTAGGGATATCATTATATCTATGTATTTAGTGCAGTTTTCCGACACTTAGGTAGGTATAGACTTTTCAACTTGCTTTTAATTCCTACACACCGATTTAATAATAAAAAATTATTAAATAACTTGGAACTTAAATGGCGCGGGGTGCAAAGGGTGCAAAATGCTCTGCAGATCGAAGCGTAAGCGTCTTATCGCCAAATCACCATTTGAGAGACTCGGAATCCGCTAAAGAGAAATCCGATGAAATCATTCTCGCGAGCTCTTATGCCCAGCAAGTTTGTGTATGGCATTTATTTCCAAAGTGAGACTAAAGAATACAATTTACGACACTCTTAGAGAGGTTATTATTGTAAATATTTGGAGGTTCCAACAATCTGGATAAATATAGAAGGTGTATGCATAGATGATAAACAGCTGAGAAGGAATCACAGAAGAATCTAATTTTGGAACGTTGCTCAGTCATCGCAATTCACATTCACATCCATTCGGCAGTTTCCCATGAGTTTTGCTTCCAAGAAGAGAATTTCCTTCATCATCGTTACAACCAAGTAATTTACATGGTAATCCATTTCTACTGGCAGAGACACGGTGGCGAGATGTAGTGCCGGGGAATTTAAGTGGAATTGGGAGATTTCCTTGAATCCCATAATTCCATAGTAGCTATAAATCTTGACATCTACACCTGCTTCAACAAAGATGAGTAGAGTTTCATCTCGTAGGTGAAGAGCAGTAAGACCAGACGGTTTCTGACAAGGCAGAGTTTGGAAGATCTTGTCACCAATGATATTCTCGTACAAGTAGATCACATCGTGTCGTCCAGGAACTGTGCTCTTTCTTCGCGATGCCACAGCGACGAGCTTTCTTCGGTGGGGATGGCCAACAGTCAAAACGACAGCTTCACCAGTCAATTCCTCAAAAGGCGAATCCATATCTGAATATATGACTGTGGGTTCTGAGAAATCTCTGCCTACAGTCAGCAAAGATTCCGCCAGATTTTCATCTTCTGGAAAGGTCATTCGCATAGGAAGAAGATCATATGAAGCATTAAATTTTATCAAATTGACTTCCTCTAGAGGCTGCCTAACGTCCTCATCAATCTCATTGATCTTATCAATCATTAGGAGTTCCATAAGCCAGAAATCAATGGTGTCTTCAGCTACTTTCACAAGATCTTCACTTCTTAAAGCTGTTGAGTTAATCTTCTTGACTGTGAAAGTTGTGTTCTCATGAGAGCTATCAGTTTTTGCAAGAGCATCGAAAGCGATGTCTATGAGATACCTTTTCTTGGCCAGGACGTATCTCAGTGTGTTAAGAAACTCCTCCTTCGTGATTATATTTTCAGTATCAGTGGTATTTGAAGAAGAAGCCTTACTAACATAGTACTCATCTTCAATTTCTCCATCCTTTTTCTCGTCTTGATTGAGTATCTCAACGAGCATAAAAGTTGTGTCCACGAAAGCCTTCGATCCATTTTTCATAAGGTCCTGAAATTTATCGAACAATTTGCTCCCAACGATTTCACTATTTGTGAAATTCTCATCAAATAAGTCACTGGTGTTAGATTTAGAGTTATTACTTCTAATGATATTGCTGTAATTCCTCAATAAGTTCACGAAGTAGTCTGAGCTATCCTCCAGGATCTTAACATCATCAAAAAGTCTCTTATTTCTTCTAATATGCTTTTGTATCATCTTGATATGCTTTCCATCGGTGAATGCCAATCCGAGATTAGATTCTTGAGATATGAATTTCAGAGTAGAATTGGTAGGTTCCTCCCACGTTTCACCAGCTTTTCCCTTTAGATCAAACTCAGTGACGGCATTGTTTTTATCTATGGCAAAGAAATGTCCAGGACTGAGGGTGTTGCTTAATATTGAATGAAATTGTTGATCAATTAGAGTCACTCTGCTGAGATTTGATCCATTCCACTTCCACACGGCACTTCCACTCTCGTTGCATTTCGTAGTTTCCGGACCATTTGCCACTAAATGGGCATTTCCAATAGCGTCCTCAACAAGAATCCACTCATCAATTTGTCCCGTGTTTATTGTGGTCGAGAGATTGAAGCGCTTCCTAGCGGAGTTCCACTGGTAGAGTTTACTGTGACATCCTGCTGAGTAGATGAAATAATTCTGTCCATTGTTCTCGTAAAATTTGTGAGACGTGATCTCCTCGACTCTTTCCAAGATGCTATCATGCCTCTCGAAGTAGCGGAAGAAGCATATATTGTGGCGACTGGTATGCAGGAGATTGTTGATTTTCAAACAAAACTCCTTGATGAGCTTCTCAGAATGTTTCACTTTTTTAGCTAATTTATGTCGATTATCACTGAAGTGGGTCATCATGTTGACAAAATCAATTTTATTAATTGATCCATCCCCTTCCAGAAACTTCTCGATAAGGCAGTTTTTAAACACCCACTGACCATTGACTATTTGATTTGCCTTATTCTTCCTCCACATAACACTCTCGTACCATTTTGTGAAATTAATCCCAGAAATAATGTGCTCTGTAAACATTTCCTGCACACTCATATGGTCAAAAGATACAGGAGTTGTTATCATCAGATCAGAATTGAGGAGAGCTACACTCCGGATATCTTGATTATTCACCAAGCCACTGGTTGTTAGAGAGTTAAGCACTCGAGCCTGATGAAAGCTGGTTGAAGTCTCAATTGTCTGATTGCCATAGACCTAGAAAAATAAAAATTAGTAAATTTTGAAAACCATGTGAAAATAAATAAATAATTTCACTTACCATGAGGGTATTCTCATATTCTTCTGGTAATTTCACTCCATTGACAAACCCATCAATGCTAATCGGCTGATTGACCAGCACATTCGGTATGACAAGAACATCTTCAATCTCCTGCTCAGTGTCGAGTGTGATGAATTCAAACATGAGAATTCCATTTAAGAAATTAGTCTCAATTGATTCCCCATTGTGAGATCCCTGATGGAAAGTAATGTTCACTGAAATGCAGAAAAAGAGTCAAAATATGTCAGTATGGTGATCGGTTGTTACTTACTAGGTAAATACATATTTCTATTTTTCCAAATCGCATCCTTGATAAGTTGATTTATATTGAAATTCATAATTGAGTCTGTTGTGAGATTTTTCCTGATAAAGACCTCTTGAGTCTCTAACAATTCACTGACGAAGGTTACATTGCCATAAATTTCAACAAAGTTTTTCGTGTCGATGAGAACAACATTTTCTGCAAAGTCCCGGAAGTCCATCCCATTGACATATTCCATAATGAGAGAGTTCTCAAAGAAAACATTGTTCACGAAGATTTTTCTTCCTGTTATATTATATGTCTTCTGATGAGACTTCATCAGAATACCTTCCAGGTATTCAGACACATTTTCTAAATAATTAAGATGCTCTTCTACGAACAATTCATGAATATAGGGATGATCCTGGAAGTACACATTTCTCCGTATGTAATGAACCTTCTCGAGATGGTTGTAAGAATACAGATCCATGAAATAAGAAATAGGGAATTCATTGATGTTCCCACTGAAAGTCAGATTTTTCACAATCAAATTTCCACTGATGATAAGATCACCGTTGATTACATTGTGTTTCCCATCTATTAGGATGTTGGAAACATTAAGATGATTCACAAAATCAATCTCGACTCCTTCTGCCACGTGAATGCCCTTTTTGAAGGTTTTATGGCCGTCCAATGTGATCAAATTAACAGATCGTTGAACAAGATTGTCAATAAAGGACTCAATATCTTTCTTATTGAGCTTTTCTTCGAGAAACAAATTTCCCAAAAAACGAATTTTGTCCAAAAAAATTACTTCTTCTGGGAAAATGTTTGTCTTATCGAGCCAAATAGCAAGGGCCGCTATTTGATTGAAATTCTGCCCATTGAACATCTCTATGTTCACATCTCCATGAACTGTAATTGAGTCAATGGGTATTTGGCCCAACCAAATGACTTCTTGAAGATTCTCAGCATTCCTTAGTAGACTCTCAACGTGCTCAGTTGAGAGATTATTTAATCGGCTGACATTGACTAAGTCAATTTGAGCATGTTGAATGTGGAAAGGTGCTTCTATGATCTGTTCTCTGGATATGCTCAATCGTCGACGATCCAGATCTCCCAAATTAATATTATTGATCAGAAATTCTCCAATTAAGTCACCATGTAACTCCATATGACCCACACTGAGGTTCTGAAATTCCACATTTGCTTCCACTTCGATGTCACTTGTGATATCAATTAAATCTTGAACTCTAAAACCATTGATACTGTTGGTGACTTTCATGTTTCCGGCAAAAATGTCCACAAATTCACCCAGGTCGTCATTCTCAAAGATGATCTCTGCTTCTGTGTGCTGTTGCCCGGATAACTTGATGCTGTTGTAATCTAATTCTGTTACATTCACTAAATTGAATAATCCATCGAGATCAAGGGAATGGAAATATATATCGACATTCATCTCCCGAATTTGTAGCTCCTGTTCTGTGTCCTTAAGAACATATTCCGTGACGGGCACACCGTTGAGGAGATTTGATATCAACGTGATCCCTGAGTTGAATATAACATTATCGAATGACTTAAAGGAAGTCATATTAATATTACGATCAGTGGTGTATACAACATCTCTTAAGATCTCATTAAGATCAACTCCATTAAGGGTCTTGTTGACTATAATGTTACCCTCGATTCTTAGATCGCGAAAAAGGCAGGCAGATCGCACGTGTTGAGTTTCTAATAAAGTAGGATTCTCCAGAAATTCATCCAAATGCTTTCCGTGGACGTTTCCATCAATTTCAAGGCCACCAATTACTTCCAAATTTCCAAAAGTCGTTTGGCCAGGGATATCTTGTTCAGAGTTGATGGTGATGATTTTGTCCACAGTCATTCCGTTGATTGTCTTTTCAGCATCAACCAGAGATACAACTGAAAATATTTCAAATATGAGGTTTTGCCATCGTGTAGGGGAATAGTGAGGATCACTAACCAAGTGTCTTGAATTGCTTTCTACCAGTTATAACCATTGAAAGGGGTTTATCAGAAGTGTCATTGGATGTCCAAAGGAATCCACTTGGAAATAAAGCTTTATTCAGGATATCGATTCTAGAGTCCTCCATAAATGACACGTCCTGAAAAAAAGCAAAATCAGTAATTTTAAAGACTTAGTAAATTATGCATAACTCACTCCATTGATTTTAACTTTCTGCAGAGAAATTGGAAGATTAGTCAAAACTATGCTTTGGAGGAATTTCTTCCAGCTGACTCCATTGATCGTGTTGAAGGTGAGATCCCCGGAAATTGTAATATTCTCATCAGCAATAACATCCTCAGGAAATGTTGGTGTGATAAATACCTCTGCGAATTGCTCAAGATTCATTCCATTGACACTCTCTTGTACGGAGATATCATCTTTAATATGTAGGGAGGTAAATTCCAAAATATCTCTATAGTATGTTTCACTTTCGGTCTCAATTATTGCCTCATGAAGAAATTGGCCATTTGCTTTTCCACGCAGAAACACATCTTCAACCTCCAGTGGACCAATAATTATCAAATCACTTTCTATCGCAATTTTATCACCGCCAAACACGAGATCACTTGAAGGTATTCCATTAATATTGTTTACTTCCAGGAACTGCACAACTAATTCTGTAGAATTTGTGTCCCTCTTCTCACGAAGTTCGCTTTCGAGAGGCTCTTTGTCAGTCTTATCAGGATTAAGAACATAGAGTCCCTCAGTGGAGAAGTGTCCATTTGAAAGAACATTTCCCAAATAAATTGAAGATGAATCTCTGATAGTGGTCACATGATTTTGGGCATTTTTCACAGTTTCGTATATTAAGCTGTCTAATCCGTCTTCCATCTCTTCCAGGACATCAGAAATTGTAGGAATATCTAACTCGAAATCCGCCAATGCCCAGATTTTGTCTCCAACAGAGATTTTATTCTCCTCTCCAAATTCCACTTCACCAGTAGCGTCCTCAAATACAGGTGTCTCTAAAGATTTCACTATCCAGTCACCGGAAATGCTGTTGAATTCATCGATGTTCATGGCATTCTTGATCGTATCGATCGCTATTTCTAAAACTCCGTTTTTGTGTTCTGTGAGAGTGTTGAAGTAATCGTACATCATTTTGAATTCCTCAAGATGCTCTTGTTCCGGATGATACGCAGGCGACATTTTCATATTTAGTTCAAAGAGGCCAGAATCTGCATCATCTCGTGGAACCAATACAGAAATATTCTTTCCATGGCGGATGATTGTTGATCCATCGAGGCCTCGATCTCTGTCAAAGTCCAGCATACAGCTAATCCCAAATTGTGAGTGAATGTCCGAGAGGATGCATGGCACATTGAGGAGAATGCTGAAAAACTCTCCATTCCACACGAGAACCTCTAATTTGGTCATTGTGTGTGTTTTCAACTTGATACGATGTTGCACAAGGATAATTAGATCATCTCGGTAAGTTGTGGCCACAATGGGCAGCCAAAAATCTACGAGGCCAAAGTGATTGTGTCTGATCTCTACAGTCTTAAGTGTATCATCCTCAAGACGCCAAATTTGCGGATGAATTCCACCAATTGCCAAGTGAGACTGTCCTCCGATACGGAAACTAGCCACATGAGCCACTTCAGGAGACTCAATATCCTGAAAATGGTCAAAGTGTCGATTGAAGCTGGATTCTTTCAGATATTTATAAAGTTTTGTAATATTTTTCTGTGGAATAGCCAGTATCAAATTGGATCCATCCTCAAGGACTGCCACTGAAGTGCTGGAGATGGAGAGAGGAATGGTCTGGACCAGCCAGAAATCCCTCTTGGCGTAATCAAAGCGATATATGTCCGCAGAAGTCTTGCCCCCTGAAGAGGATGCCTCACTGATCAAGATTAGCATTGGCTCTTTCATCAAGAAGAAGAAATCAATTTCCGTCAGATTCTTGTGTGTATCCCATCTCCAGGAAATTGTGAGATTATCGAAATTTGTCCCTAATTCGATCCACAATAATTCATTAGCCATGCTAACCAGAGCAATTCCTTCGGCGGCCTCATCTTCGGCATCCCATTGCACAAATCCCTCAAGATTGGTAGGATTAGAGGGTAATTCTAATTCACTTACAAACTCATAGTGACCTTCACTCTCCCTAAGCAAGATCACACTAGAATTTGTAATGCCGATCAATGAGTGTTTGCCGGATTTTCGCTGATGAAGGGTTTTCCAGAAAAAGACATTGTGCCCCAAATCAAAACTCATATCCTCCTGCACAGATTCCAGATGCAATACTTCTCGATAAATGTCTGTGAAATGAGGGAATTGGATGTGAAAGTCTGAATCATCCTTCTCACTATCTTCTTCCTGGTGAGTAGCAATTCGGCGACGCTTAAAGAGATTTCCTAGACTACCCCAGAGGTGAGCAGCATTGAGTAGCTGATGGTTGGGATCACTTCCGTGGGAGTATCTCTTGGTGTTTACTGCATTCATAATCTCCTCTCGGATTGCATCAGCCTCAGTGATGGCTTTCGACGAGACACGTGGTGCCACTTCAGGATTGAGCTCCTCCCTAAGCAGTTGAATCTCCTTCAGTTGCTCTTCAGTAACACCATTGCCTCCATGGTCGGTCTGCAAACGAGCACATCGAGATTTGTGTTAAATAATTAACTGATTTGCTTACCGTAGAACAAATTACCTCAAACGAAGAAACACGTGGAGCCAGCCACATGAAACCAACGATTGCAATATATAGAATCTGCATTTCTTTATGCCTCTCAGATGAGCTACACAGTTTAACAATAATTAATTACATTTAAATTGCCACTAATTTTACCAACATAAATCTCTGCAATTTCTTATGTTAGATAATGCTATTGCCCAGCTATTAAATTGATGATATCGAAGAGAGAAACGGTGAGACACTGGGCACTTCTGGGCACACTGAGTACAATTCCCGCAATTCTTATCAGCGGTTGAAACAACCCATGAGGGATTTGAGGAAACTAGTTTTGAACATTAACAGTATAAATTTGCCAATAAATTGTGTGTGGTGAGAGTGTTATAAATAGAATGATGAATGCGGTGAGTAGGATTCACCCATCAGGGATTACGTTCAATTATTATACTTATTAAGTATTGTCATAAAAGAAGCATGTTTATTTTCACGAGTAATTTAGCATTACCAACGGAAGAGATGGTCGAATAGTAATACAGGAGAAAAAGAGATTAGTTTGGTGTGATTTGAAGTATAAGATGCAAAATGGCATTAAGGTAACTAACAGTTAATAAGAATTTAGCCGAATAATTGTACTGTTCTCCATAAGACTTTTTCAACTATTTTACTTAATCACTCATGAATGTTGCATAAATAGAAAATTATAAATAAATCACAATAATATAAATATATTTGCAGTAAATTTTTCAATGAAATTGTAGTGAAATGCTAATATCATCGGGATTTTAGCAGTACTTAAGTGACTTAAGTACAAGATAGTGATCGAGTGTGTATGTAATGATGTGTATGTATTAACAGACAGATTATTTATTGAGCTGAAATGTACTTAATTTGTTTTATTTCGTCCATCGTTAAATTTCACCCATATAACCTTGCTAAATAGGAAGATAGGAAATTTCTGAATAAATTATTTCACAATAAAAAAGAATTTCGAAAGGAGAAGTTTGCAATCGTGACCTTTCAAAGGCAAACGAGCAAGCAAAAAGTCACCTCAATTAAACAGACTTTTACCATACAAATTCCCATCATAAGTTTACCAAGCCCACATATATATGTATATATATATATATAACGTCTTGTTGGAGATTAAAACGATTAAATTGATTGAAATCGAATTAGATGATGGGAAAGTCTAGTCTAATTAAATTGCGCAAAAGCTGTCTAATTGTAATCTTGTGAGACCATGAGATCATCCATCGAAAGCTTAATCGGAAGTGGTCCCCCTTTTGTACTTGATAATTAATTGATTGTAGCACAGAGTCTAGAGATTGAGGCTTCTGGTCTTTCACCGTGAAAATCTTCTTTTAAGTACCGCATACACGTTGTTCATCGAGTGTGACGCCAGATACAAAAGCCCACTTCTTCGAAGATGTAGAAAAATTGATGTGCGACACCCGAGATCATGAAGTCATTGGCTTGATGACGATATAAAGAATCAAGGAAAGCGAAAGTTCATTACGTTTCATCTTTTGCCTTGGCCATTTTAAAGTCTATTGAATAATTATCTATTGTCCACATAATTTTTGACTTTGCCCTTTGCTTTCTCAAACATCACACCACCTCTGCATTGAAATTACACCATTCCCATGGGGTTTAGGTGTCAAAATAAATTTTGCGCAAAGAACCCACTTTACAAATGACTTTCACCACAAAATGTTGTAGTTAAAAATTCCAACTTGAACTCATCAACATCAACAAAGACGGTAAACTAGCACGTCATAATATCTTTGAAATAAAGAAAAGCGTATAATAAGTCTCTTACGTGACCGACTCATGGGAGCTAGGATTTATATAAGGAGAACTCGAAATTTGGTATGATTTACCTAACTCCAAATATTTTGATAATATAATAGAGTCTAATACCATTCTTGAAACGTCTCGACCTGGACTACATGTTAAATTTTTAGACCAATCTGTACCATAAGGTCGAGTTATTAAAGAAAATAAAAGTTTTTTTTAAATAGCTGTAAATTATACATAATACGGGTTGCCGGTCAGCCGGAAAAAATGTTTAAACTCATACCTATAACGCCTATAACTTCAAATCGTTTAGTGCAACTTATTCGATCGTGAGGTGTAAGTCTGGAGAAATTATAGATTAGGTATATATTATATTATACATTAAAAGTGAGTTTTTTTTAAGAGATTGGGGTTTTTGTCTTACATCAACAATTAAAATTTCCTTACCACAAAGAGAAAATCTTCTCTGCTTTGAATGAGAAATTTTTTATTTTAGCACTTTTGATAATTGGAATATTTTACCAGAAAACTCAAATTACTCTCCCGTATCTGACTAGCCGATTTGAGAATTGATCCTTCTTGTATTTTTTTGTTTTTTTTATGTAACATCTGGTGTATTTTTTGTAAAACCTCTTGAGTGGATTAGCCATAAAATGGCATTCAATACAAATTGGCGAAGCAAATAGTACGAAATATTTCTTTTGTATAAAAAGATAGCCCAACAGTTTGACCCTGATTCATTGATCAAATAATTCTTTTTTGAAAAGAAGGTGCTACTGTTGAGAGGTGTAAAAGCTTTAGTAAAGAAAGAAGAACCGTAATGATAAGAATGTGTGTGTCTATGTCTGAGATATAAACGAGCTGGTAGTGCTTTGAGTTTACGCGCAGAAATTCTGTTGAATGGATTATTACCACGATCGCCATTCCATCGTCAGTTAACGTCTCACCTTCACAGCGATCAGACGCGCAAAAGAAACTTTCCACTTATGCGGTTGGAAATTTAATTTGTGAAATCAACTCTCAATTCCCTGAGATTTCACAGTGAAATCCTTCAAGATAGTTAAAGTGTGTGACGTTTTCACGAGTGATTTCAAGAAAAGCCAATAAAATATATTTTTTAATCTGTGATCTCGATCGTGATTCATCTTCTGGTCGATCACTCTGCAGAGAAAGTCACACTATCGTATCATTTTCTTATGGTGTAAATATCTCTGTGTCAAAATTTGTGGGAAAAAGCCAACAAATAGTCACCATTGAATGGATTACTCTGTTTTGCGATCGAACTAGGGATTAACATTGATCTTTGAAGGAACTTTAAGTGTCTTTCATGATATTGGTATGTAATAGATGTCATTTGAGTGTAAATTATCATAAGTATACCTATAACGCTGTTGAAAGTGATTTCCAGCATAATTTGTACTTTATCGCCGTCTCGATCATGATCACTTTTGCAACATGTGCAACGCACAACTTGAAAGACGAGATTTCGATTTTGTTGGGTCAAGTTCTGCCACTTTTTACTTTCCTCGCATGCACATTCCTCCTTCTACACTCTGCTATTTTTGCTTTTCCTCCTCTCTATACGCATTTTCTACACGAAAGAAATGAACTATTGGTGAGGAAAGAAACTTCCATCCATGGTCAAGAAATGTTACCTATGTAATTGCCCTGTGCGGCTTTTTTTGTCTTGTAAAAATAGACCAAAGGTAATTCAACCAACAAGAAATCATGAAAATTATTACGTGCCATGAAGAATTTTCTTTTTTCGCATCTCTGTGATAATTTGATAATTAGTGCCTACCTCCGTGGCCTCTCCCTTCTTCAGCAGCTACTTTTTCCGGCACAGAAACAAAAAAAATGAGGCTATCTCGACATATTATAAGAATAGAGAAAATTAGCATTTAATATTTCTTCAATTTGTGATTCAATTGTACGGCTTTTGATGGTGTGAGTTCATTACCATTGTTTATTGATTGCAATGCTGTATCATAATGTTATTTTTCATCTCGGCTCAGCAAACATTCAATGAAAATACCTACGAGTTCTTTCTGTATTGGTTTTTTAATTGCATTACCGTGAGATCACTCGTGTATTAATTGTAACACAAAAACTGTGTTTCAAAAAATTTATTTCTGCAGATGAGAATTCAGAAAAATATACAATTCATCAATTGCATGCACTAATTTTCAAAGTATAAAATCATTTTATGTAATCCACGTTTCCAAGTAAAAGTTCTTCACGCCACTCCATGATGCAGGCTGATCTTAATGAAACACTTTGAGATGCAAATACTGAAGAGAATGCAATTGCTTTAAATTCGCACACAATCTGGTAATGTTGTTATTTTCATCAACACAAAACATCATTTCTGTCACAAGCAATGAATATACTTGCTCACACATAAATTTCACTTTTTGAAAAATAACACTGGGAATGTTATGAACATATGCAGAGATTTATTGTTAAATCTGAGGATGAGAAGTTTTGCAAATCATGAGAAAAATTCCTCTAATGACGTTGGTGTTAATCTTAGTCAATTTATAATATATGAGATGAGGCAAAAAGGTACTATAATTACATGATTCCTGCTTGTCTTAAAGATCTCTTTCCTGGAAATAACATTACGCAACCATTAAATTTAAACTTTGGAAAATATACCAGCGATAATATTGTAAAAATTTCCAAATTATCCCAAATAAGAATATCACAGAACCAGGTGTATATTATATCGTTATATGTAATAACATATGTTTAAAATTTTAATATTTCTTAAAAATTTTAAATTCCTGGTCCATCTGCTAAATTTTTCAATGAGATTATCCAACAAGAGACTATCCAACTTATACAGAGTTCTCGTTGGCGAGAGAAAAAGAAGGTTAACAAAGAAATGCAATTGCTGATAAGTATAGTAATTCTAAATGTTCATTACATAAATCACCCAAATAGCCGGTGAAACAAATCGCAGCCTGGAAGAATCAATTCGTGTCACGCAAGCCCATCAATTATATATCAATTTTGTTCCAACATTTCTCTTTCGGATAGCATGTGGAGCATTGTATACTAAAAATTTTTCCCCCACCTTCTTATAAGTTCTCCATTGCTGTTCTCCACTGGTCCGGGGTCAGTGTTTGTTATTTGAATTTACTATGAGACACAAATGCGAGTGATTATGTAAAATGAAGAAGAAGACACTCACGGCTTAGGGAGAGGTCATTTGCATAACAAGCTTTCTTTTTATTGCAGTTTAAGAGGGAATTTCAAAATGCCAACACTTTGGTCCACTCTGGTGACTCTCATTCTGGTCCCCTTGTGTCTGGCCACTCCATTACCTGTGCCAATTGAGTACCCATTCGCATATAATCTTCAGTCACTTGCAACACCGCGAGAGATCAATGACTTGAACGCTGAAACGATGCAAAAAGCGCAGAAGGATGTCGTCACTACAATCACAGAAGTTCAAAAGCTCTTGGCCGCTGATCCCTCCCTTCCACGACTTACGAGGTAATAATATTATCATTATTTGTGTAATTGAAACCCATAAATTTAAAAGAAAAATAAAATTTCAGGGGAGAAATTGCTGATCTATTTGAAACAGTGACAAAAGAAGAATACGTGAAGAGTGTTCGCGTTGGAGACATGAACAGGGCAAAGCACATGAGAGCATTAATGCTGGTGTTGCCGTACAACACAAAGAATATGCCTTCGGACAATCTCGAGGAACTCTACACTCGTCCACCAGTTACAAAAGTCATCCCTTCAGAAGTCAAATCTACGATAATACAGAAGAAGTCCACCCGACGTCCAGAACTGTCGTCAAAAGTAGATGATTATATAGCGACAACATATCATCCAAAGACGAAGCAGCGAAAGCCGAAGCCGGACGTGGCTGTGACGACATTCCACCCAAAGACAGTTTCAGCATTCGCTGCTGAACCCACAATGCCTACACACACAACTGAGCAAAAGTCTAAATACAGTAGTCACTACAGTGCTGAAGTGGCCAATTTTGAAGAGAAATCGAAACCGCCAATGAGGGAAAATGTGGTGGATCTGCTGGCGGCCATCGGACTTACTCCAGATATTTCACCAACAACCACAACGACAACACACACGCCCCCGACTACTAAGCAACCAGAGTTGACTCCTGAATTGGAAGAATTGCTCAAATCATTTGGATTTCTTCAGAATCAAGGTTTTCAGGAGGTCCAAGAAGAGACTCGATCGGTTGACTCTGTGTCCAAACCGTTTAAACCTTTACCAGACTCTCTGGTGAAGCAGGACTATAGAAAAATCTTATCTGCTCCTATTCAATCTGACGATTTTGTGGCATTTAAGCCTATTCCTAAGGATACTGCCAAAGCTCTCAATGACGACAATAGGTCTTTCTTCAGATCATTAGGTCTTCTCGATGAGCCACTTGATTTAGAGGAGATCTCCACGGACAAGCCCACAAGTAAGGAGCCAAGAATGATAAAGATGCCAGAGATAGATCCTGATCTACCTCTACCGAGCAATATGCTCCAAGCGCTAGATAAGGTGGGAATCATTAGGAAAGAATCGACTACGCCAACACCTGAAACTACTACAAATTCTCCTGCATCGTCCACCACAGTCTCGCAAACAACAACTGTATTACTAACTACCTCAAAACCTAGTACATCCACTTTCATACCTAGAAATCATCGACCGGTACGAGTCTCCTCTCGTGCTAGAGTGTTCTCCCTTCCGGAAAAAGAAATGCAAGTTCCAAAGAAGATTACAATCCCCTCAAGAAATCCCAAACAAAAGGCTATTGAAGTGACTCAAGAGGATCTCGACCATCTTCATTACTTATTGGACACCATCCAGAAGCTAGATAAGCTCAATGCCTCAATTTCAGAAACCGATACATCATCTACTGTGAAGTACGATGCAAAAACATTGTTAGGAATCGGTCCGGATCCTGTTTCACATGCTGAGTTAGAATTAGCGAAAAATGAAGTGAAGCGCCAGAAAGAAGAACAAAAACGACAAACTGACGATGCTGTCACCACGAGTCCCGAACCTGTGAGATTTTCTCTTAATCTCACTGATGCATCGCCATCTCCCGATTCTGCTGATACTACTTCAGAGACTCAAGACAAACTTCGTGATCTAACATCCTCTGCTGATTCTACTACCGCAACAACAACTACCACATCCTTGCCACCACTTCTCCTTGCTGAATCCTTCGCAGAGCTGGATCCAGTTGCGGGAAAACCACTTCCCCCACCAAGAAGGACGGGATTTTACTTCCTCGCCGACTGGAACTCATTCCTGGAAGTGGGAGATGACAAAGAGAAGGTGGAAGTGAGATTCCAGCCTCAAGTTGGCGATCCCAGTCGCTTTATTCCAGTCACTGTGCCGTAACTTTCACCACCTTTCCCGAATTTCTCTAGCATATACACATCCATATGGGACTTTTGGTGCTTGAACTATTTTGGGTAAATGAGCTTCTAAATAAATCTTCTCCTTCTCCACCTCTAAGACGAATATTTAAATTTTAAATCTTCCTGTATAGTAAATGTATGTTATTTTAAGGTGTAATTTAGTGATTATTTGGATTCTTTATATTTGAAACATGAAATAAAAAATCAAACAAGTTGCTATTATATCAAAAAAATGTTGACTTATAATCCAGAAAAGGCATTTGATAAATAAAGTTTTTTTTTAGAGATGAAAAATTTATATAATCATTCTTGCCGTATATACAGAATACAATAGCATGATTTTCATATAATTTTCTTTTTTTTAATGTAGCTTAATTCACTCGCATATCTGATTCGATTAAGTTATCTCATTAGGAACGTCTCCAAATCGTTATTGAAAAAACATCATTCATCTGTAAAATGTGTGTGACTGATTTTACACAAATTTTATGGCAAATTCAAAATAATTTGTAGATTTTTGCATATTTTCATGCAATAAATTATTGATTTTTTTAGATATGTCGTGGAGACTTTTTTGCCCCTCAAGTATTTTTTTGCTCAAAAATTAATGCCTTTGTAGTAAAAAGGTTCATTGAAAAATAACTATTTATGTCATGATTATCATGTATATATCTTTTAGTAGAACTATTTCAAAAATTGATTGAAACATTAAAAATAAGTTGCATGCAACTTAAATTTTATATTTCTTGAAATACTATTTACTATTAGTCTTCTTAAAAATTTCTTTCCAGAATTTGCTATATATGTAGTTTTGCTATGTTATCCGAAATCCTTGCAAATAAATTATTCATTTATATTCGTATAAACTATCTTATAAATGTAAAATTACTTACTAAGTAATATTAAAATTAGTATAGGTAGTACCTAATAAGTAAAATTACTGAAAAAGTAATTTTGACCAGTATAAGAGAAGTTTGCATATTGGACCCAATTTGGAGACCATAGAGTGCAATCGATCTCAAAAGGAATCACCTCCTACTAAATATTATCTTTGAATCTTAATTTTGACCAGTCTCTCTATAGATATTGGCTATATTTCATATCATTGCATTTTCTAAGGCAATGATCCTCTCAAATTACTCATCTTACTGTGTAGTTATTTAATGTTATTTTCAATTATTCTTTCTCACTCATAAAAAAAACCCTACAATTCGGACGGATTTACGGATTTGTGGCACTCCTTTTTGTACCATTCTGTTCATTATCAGAGAATTATTATTAATAACTTTGTATTCAAAGTATAGTATAAATCCACTAGAATGGGGGCGAAAAGTCTCTGTTAGCAACTCTCTCCACTAGTTAAAATTTACACAACTAGCAATATTAATCAAATAGATAATCTAGGTAAATTACCTATATAAAAAAATAAGAATACAAAATTCTACTCAGTGTCTTTTAAAAGTTTTTTTTCTACCTTGCGCAATCTCACTAAGTCCTCCTTGTCAAATTTTCATTACAATTCAATTGGGAGTATCACACTTTTTAACAAATTTGTAATTTTTTCTCTTTGCCATTCGCATGAGACGTATTTGTCATGGCCATGAACCCCATTATTTACACTTCAATACTGTTTAGACTTCCTGATGAAATGTTTTCCGTGTGGGCTCCTAAACGTGCCGTTTGGGGTCTCTTGGCACCACTTTGTGCCCGAATCGGCATTGGTGAGCGATTATGATGCATCATTCGCGGACTACTAGGTACGGGTATTCCTGTGGTGTGCTTCCTCGGGCGCCTCATGGATGAACTATCGTTCTGATTGAGGGGAAGCTTCACATCTACATTGTTGAACTGACGCACATTCCCGCGACGCTCCACGAGGAGTGTCTGAGGTGGGCAGTTGTTGTTCTGCTGCATCAGGCCAGGCGTGGCCGCCACCGCGATGGGCATCGAATTAGGCATAAAGCGCATCTCCATCACATTGCGATTCTAGAACATTCACGCTGATTTCTAAACTAGAAGAAATTCTTCGTTGTCGCTCTAAACTGGCTTTAACTAACAGGCTAGTGGTTTGAATGAGGATGTGATAGATTCTAAGAGTACTCCAAATGAGAAAGGATTGTCAGGAATTTTGCGTAGGAGGACAGTATCTTTTTCAAACTAAAAACACTAATAACCAAACAGTGTTAATGGAAAGAGTTTTAACGGTGTTAATTGCGCCTTTCAAATAATTTCTTCTCTCGAGTTTCGCTTTTCTTATTTTCAATTGAGAAAATTTGTTTTGTCCCTAACTATCGAATAGCCATGGGAGAAATTAAATTTTCCGGTTACCTTATCACCCTCCTGGGCTAGAGGATTTGCTGTGATGTTCATACGAGGAACTACACCATTAAGTCGGCTATTTTTATGTATGGGGGAGCTCAAGACTCGCCCACCTCCTACGGGAAACCCATTTGGCTCCGCTTGTATGTGATCCGGATGAGCTTTGCTCTCCGTGACACCGTCTGTAAATGATAAAGTTAAATAAGTAATTCCTGAACAAATAAAGTGACTCGAAAAAGCTCACCATCCGTTTGAGACTTCTTTCTTCTTCTGAGGCAAACACATAGAAGTATACAGCCCAAAAGTAGGAGACCTCCACCGCCAGCTCCGCCAGCTATTAGTGGCAGATTAGTCGAAGAACTGGGGGAGGATTCCGATGCGGCCACAACAGAAGGTGTAATAGTGGGCGACTGAGTTGGTGGTTTTAGTGTTTTTCCCGTGAGAATTGAACTGAACTCCGATGCCGCCGATGAGGTGAAACTCTGCAACTTAAACTCATATGCAGTGCCAGGCTCCAAGTAATCCATAAGATGGTGGCGAACAGTCATTCCATCCACCGTGGCCTTTGAGTACTCTCCAGCCGTAGATGCAGGACGGAAGTGGATGTAGAAGCCATCAATAGGTGTGGGTGGATTAGATGGGTAGGCCCAAGATAGCATTATTGCCGTCTCAGTGACACCTTCAACCTTTTGTAAATTAGGTGCTGCTAAATTACTCTTGGCCACACTCAACTGCGAAGCCTTTTGTAAATGGAACTTCCCCGATGATTTTCCCAACTTGTTATCGTTATTTGAATATACAGCAGCTATTCGGAAGCGATAGAGTTGATCAGGCTTAAGTCCCTGTACCTCGTATGATCTCACGTGAGGGGGAATATCCTCGCTGCAGGTCATCCATTGAGATCTTGTAATCTTTCTCGCCGGATCTCCCAACATTCTGTACTGAACTTTGAAGAATTGAATAGGAAGGCCTTCCTCAGATGGTACTGTCCAGCGTACCATGACTGATTCATCAGAAAGTCTTGTCACACTGGGCTTCGAAGGTGGAATCATTACGGCTGTGAAAGCAGAAAAATATTCGAATGAGTCAGAAAATTTATAGAAAACTTTGTAAGGGGATGAAAAGAGCTTTATTTTTCTCACTTCTAAAAAACTTACGATGCTTATGCTTCTTTCGGCCACCACCCTTTTGTTTTCCTGGATGATCTATACTTGACTTTGTTGATTCAGGAACAGATCCCAGTGGAGAGAGTTCGATTTCTCCAGGAATCTGCTTTGGATTGACCTGCAGCAAATTTCCTTCGTTTACCTATTTCAAAATGAAAAGATAACCATTAGTTTATATTCTTAAAAAATGAACAAATAATTTACTTCTCCAGCAGTATTTTTGGCGAAGCACTGCACGATTCCAGCATGTCTTTTCTGCACTGACTTTATGAAGAGACTCGATCCATTTGAATGTATCAGAGTATCCCATTGAACATCCACACCGTTGATCATCCACGTAATCATGGGTTCGGGATAACCCTTCGCGTGACAATCAAGATGAAGCATATCACTCTCATTCGTAAGCGATGCCCGAGGTCCCTCAATAATCGTGGGTACCTCGAGGACATCTAGTCGGATGCTGTGAATCAACACTGGAGATATTCCATTGTCAAGACGACACACGTAGATCCCTCTATCTTCTGACACGACCTTTGTTATTTGTAATCCATATGGCAGAAAAAGGGTTCGATTATTGAGAATTGACACATCAGGTCGACTCCAGACAGCCTTAGGCACAGGATAACCAATGCCAGGACACTCTAGAATTGCTGTTGCTCCTGGCTTCACCGTAATCACCACAGGTGGCTGAGTAAGGAAAGTTGGAGCTGCTCTTGGAGTTTGAGTGATATTGAGGTCTGTCCTCCTGGGTATTTTAATTTCAGTTCCAGTGATACTATTCACAGCAGTACACCAGTAGGATCCTGAATCTTTTGCTGTTAGGGATGTGAGGATGAGAGCACCAGAAGAAAGTTGAAGAACAGATGAACGGATTTGAGTGTTGTCTCTGGAATTTGATTAAATAAGTATAATTTATAATATGATAAAAAAAATGTGAGAATGTGTCTCACTTGAAATAACTCCAAACGGGAGGGGGATTTGACACTATATCACCGCATTTGATTATAACACTATTCCCAGGAGACACCTGCCAGTGAACTATTTGCGGTGGAGGATTTCGTTTTTTTGACAATCCATCGAGAACATTCACTCCAAATCCATCTTGTTCAAAGATATCTGAAACAAAATAATCAAGATTACCAGAAGTTCGTTTCATAAAAAAATAAAACAAAACCCACTATTATCGTGACCCAGCGTGATTGTAGCCAATGTGAGTTTCGCAGAGACAGACGCTAGAGCTGAAGCTCCATACCACGCAATGCACTGGTATTCGCCTATCGTCTTGGGACTCACGTAAATTCTCAATTTGCTCACACCATCCCTGAAGGTAATGTTGTAGCCAGATGTTTCGTTCAGGTACATCAATTCACTCTTAACACCTTGCGGCCGGAAGCGCCACTGGAGTCTCTCTGGCTCCACATTCAGAGCACACTCAAAGAGTACCTCATCGCCTAGAGGTGCCACTGTTGTCTCTGGTGATCGAACCATGTATAGGCGCAGCTTTGACGATGGTGGTGTTGTCGTTGCGACCACCAGGGCCAAATTAAGCAACATAAGAAGCGGAATCCGCCATCGTTGGAACGCCATGAGAAATATCCGACACGCAGACATGATGATATTATCTGTAAAAGTCAATGGTTAAGTATTTTTTGCTAAGTGTTCGTAATCATCTAATTAAATCTTTCCAAAAGTGATCAATTACTGTATAGCCGCGAAAGAAGAAAACTTTTCTCTGTTTAACATGAAATTGAATCGACTTTGCGTTGGTTTCTTTTAAAGGGAATTAATTGTAGAGATTTAATAATTGTTTTTTTTTTTTATTATTCCCCTTACCATAAATATAATTTGCTAATGTAGTAATGCAATTTGCTTTTCAGCTTTTCAGCTGAAACTTAATGGTAACGAGTAGAATCGACGTGTGACTGTACTTTGAATCCATGTCGATCCTCATGAGTCTCATGGAAATGTCATGTAGTCTTAAGGGAAAGGGTTGCTGTTGGATTACAAATACGGTGACACATCGACTCTACTCTAAAAAGCAAATTACATAACTTCCCAATGTGTTTAATTTTCTGCTAGTCCATCTGATACCGACCTGTAGGCCAAACGGCCAAACGCAGATAGAAAGAAATTTCGGGTGTTCGGTCTTCTCGAGCACCACTCTAAACGATTTGTTTTTACATATAAGTATGTTTTGTAGATTCACCAGAAACACATTTCCCAACTCCACCAAGTGGGTACTCACTGGAAAGTTCTTTGAATTTACAACAATCTTAAACCATTTTTGAACAGGTTGGAATGTTTTATTTAATCGGTAAATTTATAAAAATATACTATTATAAAACGAATTTAATTACTTTTATAACTTTATGTATTTTCTTGCCTAAATATGAACCAGATCCAATTACAAATGAACCGGTAAAATAGTCCAAAACGACTCAATCTATTTGATACGCATTTCATTCGTTTGTGATATAACACTTGTGAAAATACTAAGTAATATTTCTTAAAATTATCATCGAAACCGTTCGGCAAAAAGCAATAAATATTCTTTATCCATCACTCCACTAACTTCCTCCTTCCCAGACGTTATGTGTCGTGGCACTCGGCCAAGTCTAAACTTGGCATACACTTTTTACACAGCAACCGATCTCCTCTACACTCTTGGAGCCCACGTTTAATCCTCATGGTCAACTATATATACATTCTTCTCTCCAGCAAATTCCATTCTTATCTTGTCACATTTATTACAAATCCCAGTTTCGATTTACGGCAACCAGTGACTTGTTTCTTCATTCCTCTTAATTTCTCTCCATTTTCTATATACCCAACCTAAAGTATATTTTCACATGCCTGTGAGACTATTTCTTTTTGTGCCATGCGCCTAAGACTCACGGTGTAGAAGAAAAGCAAAAATCACTGATAAATCCAATAAGAGTAATATATAATCTAAAGAATAACGATGCTTATATGGTTGGATTATTATAACTTTATTGATTTTGCACATTATTTTTGTCACGAAAAACTCATCTCTCATGTACTCAACAAGAACTTTAGTGTTGTCTTTTATCATTAAACGAAATCATTCTCCCGGTTTCTTGCAATGTCTCATTCTTTAGTGATTTTCTTCAACGCTTTTATAACCAACATGTAGCCAACCAGATATTTTTTTTTTAATTTTTTTTTAACAACATTTTTTTAACGAA
This sequence comes from Phlebotomus perniciosus, assembly GCA_918844115.2. NCBI lineage: Eukaryota > Metazoa > Arthropoda > Insecta > Diptera > Psychodidae > Phlebotomus > Phlebotomus perniciosus. The sequence goes on along the minus strand of CAKKOB020000183.1, from coordinate 483 downwards.
CTTTACGGCCGCAGACAATGTGTCCAGAAGGCTAATCATTATTTTGAAACATTTTATTATATAGATATATTATTATTTTGTGTGTTAAGTGTTAAGTTAAACTCGATTTCTTCCCCTGCATATATACTGATTAATATCGAATATTGATCAAAAATTCCATTCTTACGTCAACCCTGTTTTTTGTGAATAATTTGCTCAAATATTAATTCCATCATACATTTCGCTAGTCTCACTTAAATCCTACTCATCTGCAGATGAATATCCGTGTATAAAACGACCATATATGTGAGCATTAAAAATTATGTAATTACATAAGGTAAAGGCAGCACGGATCGGACAGACAGATATTTTTGCTAAAAACTCGACGAGAATATTGATTCTATAGATTAAATATGAACTAAAGCAATAGATCTAGATCAGATATATTGAGTTAATTCATATTTAATCCATAGAATCAATATTCTCGTCGAGTTTTTAGCAAAA
>CAKKOB020000182.1:53765-78177 GCA_918844115.2 Phlebotomus perniciosus | reverse complement strand
GTTTCACGTGTTCTGGGAGAAGACTTGAATTGCGTGATCAACAATAAACATGAAATTATTGTTGCCATTTGCAGAGCAAAACATCGAGGAGCGACAAAATGGGTTCCGGCGGGAGGATGGATAGCTGCGGCCAATGCATGAAGTACAGCATGTTTGGCATTAATTTTCTCATTTTTGTAAGTATATTCCAGCCAATTTACTTCACAATCAAGATCTCTCAAAGCGCAATTACTGTGCAAAAGACCGCGTAATTTGAAGGTGTGAGAAAATCCGCGCGACTCATCCGCGTGAAATCGCATAGGACAGCCGAATTGCTTGGAGTTTTTTTTCTCCAAAAACTGCTTTTAATTGAAATCTTTCGAAAGAAAAGAAACAATTAATGAGCACTAATTGGCCCTGTTTGCTCCTCAGCTGGGTGGAGCCATTGTGTTCGGCCTGGGCCTGTGGACGCTAATCGACCAGAACTTTGCCAGCGAACTCTTCGGCACAAACCTGTTCACGGGCGCCGTGTGGGTGCTGGTGATAACGGCCGGAATCACCTGCATTCTCTCTTTCTTCGGCTGCATGGGAGCCGCCAAGGAAGTCAAGTGTATGCTGCTCACAGTGAGTTGTGTTTGATTTTTTTTCTTTTTACTCTAAAATGAGTGTCAATTGGCGAGACCTCACATCAAAAATGGAGATCAACTTGATCGCCACGTGGTTGTTTGTAATTTTTTTAACACATTGACCCTGGCCCTGTTTCCCCCCATTTTTCTGGCCACAAACCTCACAAACGTTGAGTAGAAAATTCCTAATGAATGATTCTTGCAAAAAGAGGCAGATAATTGGGAAATTTATGGCCAATGTAGTTGAGGAGGGAATTTTTGGAGAGATTTAGTGATTATTTATAACTTTTCTAAAGATACCAAAGCGAGATGAGAGGTTTTTGAAGTTTATTTTTCAATTTGAACGATTTTTCTAAGACTTGGATTTACGAAAGCATGAATTTTGTATTTTTCTTTTGGAAAAGATCTCTAAAATTTAATAAAAGATAAAAAAAACATGTCGAGAAGCTCGAAAAACACTTAAACAATTGAAAGCTTAAAATCTTTTAAGTTTAGAAGTTTTTCAAAAAACTCTTAAAATGTATAAATCAGCACTAAAAGTTAATAAAAGCTCAAAAATTCATTTGGAAATGTTTAAAAAATTTAACAGTTGAAAAATTTCTTCAGAAGCTCAACATTTTTGGCTGAGCATCAGAAATTTCTCCCTAACCTTAAAAAAGATTTTTAAAAAAAAAGCTGAAAAGCTTATCCAGAAGCTCTAGAACTTGGTAAAAATCAAAAATTGATCCAGAAGCTCAAAAAAACTTAAAACAGCTGAAAATTTTCTTCACAAACTCAAAATATCTTGTTAAACCTCAGAAATTTCTCCTTAAGCTCTTAAGAAAAATATTAAAAGCTCAAAAGCTTATCCAGAACCCCTTGAAATTAATATTATAAAAGCTAAAAAATCTATTAGAAAGCACTTAAAAACTTTAAACAGTTGAAAATTCCTTCACAAGACTGAAATTTTTGGCTGAAATTAATAAATAGCTTTAGAAACTCAAAAAAAATATATAAAAGAAAAGCTCAAAAGCTTTTACAGAAGCTCTAAAACTTGATGAAAACCAAAAAACTGAAAAATTATTCTATAGCCTAAAATTTTTGGCTGAGCTTCAGAAATTTCTTCCCAAGCTTTTCAAAAATTTAAAAAAAAAAAACAAAAACTTCTCCAGAAGCTCTGAAACTTGATAAAAACCGAAAGGTTGATACAAAAAGCTCTTAAAAAGTTTAAACAGCTGAAAAATTCCTTCACAAGTTTAAATTTTTTGGCTGAAGCTCATAAATATTTTCATAAGCTTTAAAAAATATATAAAAACAAGCTCAAAAGCTTATCCAGAAGCTCCAAAACTTGATAAAAATAAAATATTGATCTAAAAGCTCCTTAAAACTTTAAACAGCTGAAAAAGGTTTAAAAGCTTAAAATTTTTGTGAGGCTCAGAAATTTTTCTTGGAGCTTTAAAAAAAAACTTAACAAAAGCTCAAAAGCTTATCCAGAAGACTTGATAAAAATGATGAAAAAGCTCTTAAAAACTTTAAAAGCTGTAAAATCTTCAGAAGCTTTGGCTGAACCTCAGAAATTTCTCTCTAAGCTCTAGAAAATATAGAAAGCTCAAAAGCTTTTTTCAGAAGCTTTAAAACTCGATAAAAACCAAAAACATTGACCTGAAAGCTCTTAAAAACCTTAAGCAGCTGAAAAATTTCTTCACAAACTCAAAATTTAAAAAAGCAATAAAAGCTCAAAAGCTCTAAATATTGTTTAAAGGTAAAAAACCTCTCCAAAAGTTTCCTCAAACCCCTAAACCGAAAATAACCCATTTGCCAGCCCCTTATAATTTTAGTGAGTGAAACAAATAAGCGACTGGAATGACTCAATCTCTGTGGTTTGAATATCAATTGAGATGATTTAATAATTAATTCTCGTATAGTACTTCATCATCCTGTTCCTCATATTCGTCACGATGCTGATCGGCGGCATTCTGGGGTATGTGTTCAGAGAGAAGGTGGGTCAGACGATGCGTCAGGAGATGCACTCATCCCTGCGACTCTACGGCAACCGCCGCCACGTCACCGAAGCGTGGGATCAGACGCAGCGTCGCTTGCGCTGCTGCGGCGTCGAATTCTACCGCGACTGGACTCTACACGGTCGCATCCCCGAATCGTGCTGCCAGGAGACATTTGGGGGACAGAGGAAGCCCTGCGTGGAGTCCCCAACGCCGGCCAATATCTACAACAAGGGATGCTTCAACGTCACAGCGACATACGTTAGGGATCACGCGGCGATCGTTGGCGGAGCAGGAATTGGCGTCGCGATTCTTATGGTGAGGACTTTGTCCGTTAATCCGTTTATCCGTCTGTTATTGATCTGGAGGCCAAACGGTTGCAGATAGAGACTTCGGGTCTTCAAGGGACCCCCCTAAAGTCGACTCTGGGATCAGGACCAGGCCCTTCTTTTTTTTGAAAAGCTCCCATATCCCCTATAACAACACATTTTTTGGCATATCTCTAAAATCAGTCCTGCGATTTTTTTCATTTTCACATATGTTTTGTAGATTCACTAGACGCACTTTTCGTCCATACATGATAATGACCTTGAACTATTCCATCTAATGGTTTTTCAAGGTCAAATGTTTGAAATTCTCATTTCAAGGGTATTACACGCCCCAAATCCATCATGTGGGTACTCATTGGAAAGGTCTTTGAATTTCCTATAATTTTAAACCGGTTTAAACTTAATCCGGATTTAAATTTAATCAGATTTAAAAGTAAAAATTTTTGTATAACACTTTTAGAACACCTTTAGAACACTTTTGAAAAAGCTTGTACGACACGTTTAGACCAGAATTAAATTTTTTCAAAAAGTTAAAGAATTTCATTAAACCCGTTCAGCAAGAAAGCAACAGATTTTATCATCCCATTAACTCCCTCTTCTCATAAACGCAACGTGTCGTGGCACTCCGCTAAGTCTAAACTTGGCATTTCTTTTTACTAGGATGCTAACCGAAATTTTTAATTGCTTTTATAATATCCTTATTTTAACCGAGTTTAACCTTCTGACCTCATTACCTCTTTTTGTAGCACCTTTTAAAATCTAACCTTACCTCAAACTATGCCACGACAAATTCTCAACATTTTCGGTATAAACAAAATAAAAGCGACATCGCTTAGCATCTCCATGTAATATCTCAACATTCGTCAAGCTCTTCTCCATTCGCTGGACCCCAAATTTTGGGCATTGTTTTACAAATAAGCAGCCAGTAAATTATGAGCTTTTCCATGTAATACCCAGCGGAACAGACATTGCAAGATGTTACGAGGCTAGCGAAGCTAATTACAGCATCTGAGCGGCACACATTGCCCAGGAAAGATGGACAGATGGATGATAATGTGTATTATGTCCGGATTGCTGAATCCCTTCAGCAAATTACCACACCGGAGATGAAATATAATTGCAAGACTTTGCAGCACTGGGCGATTGGCAGAGATGAAACTCTTTCCTTATGTTATATCATAAATTTGCTCAGGGATTATCATATTACACAAGTTATGGCACAGACATGCTGGGTAAATCTCTTATCTCAATTCGAGAAAGTTTATCAGGCAGGGATATAAAATTAATGATTCATTGATGTGGAAGGATGGAAAGCTTGAAAAGCTCATGGGATTGAGAAACAGTTTTAATTGATTCCCAAGGAGAATTAATTGGATTGTCTTCGCAATCGTCAATTCGCAAATCAATTAGAAAAGTTCAATAAGTGTAATTGCTACAGGAATGCTGGAAAGTCTCTCAACCAGATCAGTTCATGGAGTTAGCGGGAAAAATGCAGTGTAATGTAAAGTGATTGGATTATGGGTTAATTCGCCAAAGAGAGAAATTGAGATAAAAGTAGTTAGTTAATAAAATTTATTATGATGAGAGAAAATGAGCTTCATCAAAGCCATGTCCATGAGCTTCAGAATGTTTGTGCCTTTGACTAAACTCTTTTCAAGTTGTTTTCCAAAGTTATGTCCCAAGCAATATCCATCACAATGACTGTACTCGGGGTCAGTTCGTTTGAATTTGAACTTTATGCGGGATAACCTGCGTCACAACGTTATAATTTTAAGAAAAACGAGGTAACCAAGTGGAGTTATGATAAAAGGGTGTACTTCCGGTAATTTCACAATTTGTATGAAAGCTCCCAATCTGAAGCTTTTAAAAGCTTTCATCGCTTTTATTATTTACTAAAGCTCTTAAACATCAACCAATAAACAAAATACTTTTGAATTACTTTCAGCAGTAACTTTCCACGTATCGGCGGAGCACTCCGCCAAGTCCAAACTTGGCATTTCTTTTTCTTTGAAGTTCAAGAATTTACATAAAATAAAAACTTCATAAAATTTAACACTTATTTCTAGAACTTCTAATTGGATTTTTAAAAAATCTTAATGTGATTCAAAAACCGTTGAATTTTTTCATAAAATGTTCGTAAAATTTTCTCAAAACTCCTTGGTCCTTCATAATGGGTCTTCCCCTTAATATCTTCCCCTTGGAGATAACAAATGACAATAGATTGAAAGCTTCCCCTGTTGCTCCCTGTATTTTTTTCATCCAATCTGCCCAGAAGATGAGAAGAAATGACATTGATTAAGCACATCCGAAGAATCGACAGGACTGAGTCGATAAAATCTCGGATCACAGAAGAAAAAAATGAAGTTTTTTTTTCTTTACCATAATCTGTTAAAAAATCCCATTTGGTACATTTGCGTTTGTCTGGCCGGATCTCACAATCTGGAATTGGATGGAAGATGGATAAATTCAGGATAAATTGCCTTTGTCGGTTGGGAAAATTTCAACTCTTTTCCTGGTTAGGTATTTGCATTCCTTTCGGGAATGAGATAAATTGTAAATGTAAACACTACTCGCTTGGCAAATGAATCCATGAAAACAAAACAAATTGTGTTCACTTTATGGTAAATCTACCCAGTAAAAGTTTTAGATTTACATCAGACGGTGTTCTCTTGATGAGTAAATATTAAAGGGATGTGACACAATCCCCTGACACGGTGGGTATGGCTAATTTAGAACAAAAGGAAGTCTTTTGAATTACACAAACCCCTTCAATCTTTCAGTCAGCTAAAGAAAGAGATTAATCCTAAAGAGAAATGCATAATCATGAATTGGCATATCATTTACAATTGACTATCCCCAGCAGAAGCGGCACAAAAGCGTATCAAAATAATTATGTACAAGATTAAAATTTTAACCAAGAAAGCAACATGGCAAGAGACAGCCTTGAGGATGAATATAGAAAAGCATGAGAAGAGACCAACAAGTATTATATGTAAAATACTAAAAGGAATTTTCTCAGAATGTTGCAGTGAAATTAAATTCAAAAATTCCTTCCACCCTCAAATCCCACTGTTATTCCTATACCTTTTGGCACAGGCATTATTGTGTCCGATTTGAAATTCCAGAAGCGCCGTCATGAAATTAATAATCCTTTCCCACTCTTCCGCAAAACACCACCAGTTGGAGAATATTCAAATTTGTGATTATTATTGGGGACTTTTTGTCTATTCCTCGCACAACATCCCTTTACTTTATTACAATATGCGAGTTGCCGAGGGAGTTGCAAAATATGAGGAGAAACAAGAGGAAATACAAAACAGGTAAAAATTCCCGCGCGCCCCCCAAATATTGTTATTCATTCCGTCTGTGTGTTTACAATAAAATTTCAAATGCAATGACATCGAAACACATCTCTAGCGCCTGTGTATCTTCACAATACCTCCTACATACCGTACCTGTGTTAAGGCTTAAGACAAGGTTGTTCGGATAGGCTAGCGGTTGAATAATAGTTTTCTAATCAGGATTTCTCAATAAGCTATTATATATGTACTGTACATATGAACCGATTACCGATACTTTGATATGTTATTTGGGACATTAAGAGCTGGTAAGGCCTAATTTGTTTACTACTTGAAACTAGCTTTGTACAAAGCTAGTTTGATTTGAATTTCTTTTAAATTATTGTTTAAGGCTCACTATTGCATTGTTTTACTAGTTCCAAACATTTTACAATATTTATTTTGATAGTAGGTATCTAAATTTAAAATAACTTACCGTACCTTGTTGAGGCACCTTGGATTTATTCCAGTTTCCTATGTATAGGTATTAAAGCTCCTAGAAATTTCTGTCAATATTTTTCACAAATATTTCACACAAAAGCTGTTGCTTTAATGCTTTTCCAATACAATTGGGACTGTCAAAATTTTCCCATTATGGGTGCAACAAGTAGTTTGCAGTTTTTGCCAATGGGGAGACAATTCCCAAGTGAAGAAGCTCAGAGATAAGATCTTGATGGGAGAGAATTGGGCAAATGTTTCCACATAAATATGTCTGAAAGATTCAATAAAAATACTTGGCGCAATGTGATATGACATTTAAAGTGATTTTTATCTGGGCTATTTACTGTGCCGCAGACCATTTCATGCAGAGGAGCTATAAAAGAGATTTATTAAATTTAACATGAGAAATTCGAATAAATTTTTAAGTACAGCTTTTTTCTTCTCTTTCTGGGCAGACGTGCAATAAAATAGAACTCATATTTGGGAGGTTTCTTGGAGTTTTATCTGAGTTGTTTGAGTGTTTCAGGGAAAAAGAATATGGGGAGCAAACTTATACTTAAAGTTATTGCCGAAGAGATCCTTGTGAGCTTTTCATGGAATTGACGTACGATATAATAAAGGTAGCAAATTTAGTGATATATACATTTTTTTAATAAAATAAAAAATGAATTGTATTTTATATTTTCTCAACCATTCACGAACAGATGGTCGGAGATTTTATTGAAATTTTATAGTTTCCCATGTGCAAAATGCTCCGTGTAGCATTTATAGTTTTCAGCAAATTTTCTTTCACTTCCTGCACCATTGGTAGTTCATGAATGGGAATTTATTGAGGGCGAGAGCCAGCATATGTTGGCTATTGTTGGACGGAACAGCACCTGGATCAAAAAGAAATGAAATTCCATCCTAAAATCATATAAAGGGATTCACATTAAGTGAGAAATTGTTGAGGAGAATGAGAAAACATCTAAAGGGGGAGGAATTAATTTATTTCTGCCTCTTTTGTGGAAAACTCATCCATTCAGTGACTTTTTTTCTGTGTAGATTTTATGCCTCAGAAGCTCTTTCTATTATATATCCACTTTAGTGTCTGCTTTTCAAACAACACATTCAAATAAGCGTGAGAGAGGCAAATACGGTTCATTCTTCAGTTTCTGCATTAACAGAGATACTTGAGAGAATACTTGAGATTGTATGACACGATGCATTCCATCCCAAAAACTATATATGAATAATTTTCTTCTTGTCTTCATCAGTTTATGACACAAGGTATTCCGTCTGAGCAAGGTATTTCAATTAATGAAAGGCCTTAGTACCATCTCTTTCATCCAAGGCTCAACTGCAACTGGCAAATTCCAATTCCTCCTCTTTCACCCAGCAATTATTGCTGCCACTTTATCGTTAGGAGTTAGTTGAAGTTTCACAATTTAATTCTGCAGGAGAAATCTGTACGGCAATCAAGGAGGATCTAATTGATTTAATCCGATAATATTATATTTCTTCCAGTGATGCAATCTCATGATTTTATCGCTTTTAGTTGCTTTTAGTATGATTTCAATGCACAACACTTTCCTTTCCCCTTTAAACTTGCCGAAATCATCAGCAACACTCCACAGACGAAAGCCCCAACTCTTTGTCTCCGCCTCTTTACTCCAGAACCACATATGCATGCACGTTCAATAAAGCATATTATGATGGTATTAAATCGTGATACGAGGAAGTATAAAATGTGAGATCAGAAAACATGACTTTAGTGAATGTTGGGAAGCATTTTCGGCTGCAATAAATAAAAGTATAATTTAATATTGAGGTCGAGATATGCTACACGAAAGCATAAAGAAAATAAAGACCTTCTGCCACCCAAGGAGTGAATTGGTAAAAATTGTATTTATAACGTTTTTACCTGGTATATCCCTATCATGGGGTGGGTAACACAATAAAAGCACCTGAGAAGCTCCAGCGATCAAAAGCTCTGGTGAACAGCCGCCAGAAATGGCTCGGGATTTATCGGATGTAGAATAAATGATGTAGAATGTATAATAAATTAAATTGCACAACAATATAAAGTGTATTGTACGCCTTTTCACAGGGAAGAATCGTATAAATTTGATTTGGTGTTATGTCTTGTCGCAGCGAAAATTTCCTCGCAACCACTTTGCATTTTTGCTGGTGGTGGCAATTTACAAGATTGCTTAACAATGCAATCGATACATCATCATTTCGCGACGCTGGCAACTTTCGCTCCAAGATGCCACTTTTGTGCTTTATGGCACTCCTTGGCAATCAACTAGAATAATATTTACTAAAGAGCACTGCAGTTCGTTGGGTAGACTATAAAAAAAGGAATTTGGTGAAAGGGGACGACGGATTATGACACCGAGCTGACGAATTTAATGATAAATTTAAGTTTTTATTTGGGTGGAATTTCTCTTTTGATTGTCTTTAAGGATGAATTAGGGAAGCAAGAAGAATATTTTCAAGAATTTTAATTTAGGAAGAAATTTCTGCTTTAATTTGACAAAATGCTACAAAGACTTTTCAAAATAATTTCAATAAAGTATTTGTTAGAACCTTAATATTACTTAATTCATGAAATTTATTTTAGGAATGCTCTAAAAATTACACTAGAAAATATTAAAAGCTTTGATGACGAATTTTACTAATAAAATATTTCACTAAAATTCAGAAATTGATTGCAAATTAAACGAAATTTATGGGCAAATGTTTATAATAATTAAATAAAATCAAGCGAGAGATACTATGATTAAAATGATGTACACCACTTCCAGTACTTATGAAAGCTCCCCAAAGCTTTGAATGCTCGGAAATCTCTATCAATTGTTTAAGTAATTTCTCAGAAGTCTTAAGATTTGTTTTATTTTTTAAATGAATGAAGCTTTACTATTTATTAAAGTTCTAAGAATCGCAAAAGCTTCCAGGAAAGTTCTGAAATTTCCTCTGCAAATATTTCAAAATCTCAGTAATTTTTTCTAAAAGCTTATAAATTGTTTTCTAAATGCTAAAATAAATTGCTAAATCTTACCGAGTTACCCAAAAGTTTCTGTAACTTTGCGAAAGCTCCATGAATTTATAAATAAAATTCCTTGAAACTCTGCAACAACTTTGCAAAACTCCTGATTTTTGATGCTTTAGAAAATATTTAAGTTCTATCTATTAAAACTTCCTCTATATATTTACGTTTCTATAAAAGCTCGCGCACTTTTCTTTCAGCTTACACCGCCTGAATTATACAGATATTCTGTTAAATAAGCTGATTTGAAATATAACTACTGCTCAAGTTTGAAATTATTCTCATTCGAGACAAAACAAGGTAAAAGTTCTGGTCTTGAAAGCTCTTTAAAGACTTTTTTATTAAATTCCTTCATGTTTCATTCCTTGTTTTTTTTTCATGAGTAGGTATTCCACAAAGAACTGTAACTTCAACTTAACTTCTCACAAATTTGCCAAGTTGTCTCACGAAGCTTTTAACAATTCCGTCAAGCTCCTCTGCATAATTCTTCAACCTTTATTTCTTTCCTCATGTTGAAAATTTTAAATTTGTGTAATTTCTTCGGATGATGTCGAGTGGGTGTTCGTGAAGAATTAAAACGACCAACACAGTTTTTGTTTTTATAACTGTCTCTCTAGAAAACGATTCGCAACTCCTGCAAATTCCATCCCTTGTGTATTGTGTTTATGAGGCTATAAACATGTATGTCGATTCTGTTGTAAAATGATCATCATTTTGATCAATGGATGGACAACGGAATGGGCTTTTTAACAGCCCACCTCTGGTGTTAGGTTTTGCTGGGTCCTCCCAATGAAAATGTGTGCATTTTACAGCACTATATATGCGGAATGGGGAACCTCGTAAAAGTCCCACAAAATGCTGTGTCGCATTGTGAATGGGGGAAGGGGACAAACTCGATTGAAGGAAGAGAAAAATTTAATATTTGGAGATGAAACTGGTTGTGCTTCCCGGATTACCGGCATCTCTGTTCTTCCGGTGTGGAAAGAGAACTTGGTGAAAAATATTTGATTCCTTGCTATTATGGCGCCGTAGTGGAAATGAGAGACTGACAACAAGTCAGGAGTATTAAAAGTCACTTGGGAGAGCTTTATGCTGGCTGAAAAGGAAGAATTGTAAATATTTTCCATTCCCAAATGACTCTCAACTTTCTACCTGAGCATCTCACAGGCAAAGAAAAATGATGAGCTTTCTCTATGCAGAGGCTTTGTCGTCGATCCATCTCGTTCTGAGGTGACAAACAAGCGGTCTATTGAAATTTCAGGTCACTGGAAACTCAGACTATATCAAGCCAAACCCCTTTGCCTGATGACGCAGTTAAGTAAATAATGCGATGTTCACTTTTATTGTGTTGTAAGTCATTTCCTGAATATCTTCCTCTGACACATCCTCCATCGAGTCCCTTTTTCCATGACAAAAGATGAAGTAGTATGGGTCTGGGGAATGCTTTAAGTTGCTCACCCGGCAAGAGGGAAACTTTATGGAAAACACGAGATAGCTTTCATGAAAGTTCTCTCATAAAGGACTCAGCGTGACGCTTCGGCAGCGTATAGAAGATTGTTGAAGGGAATCGAGCTATGGGAATGAGAGAGAGAGAGACAAGAGTGACTCTTAATTTATTAACTTCCAGTTTACGTTGCAATCACAGCATCATCATTCCCTATCGCGTGGAATTCAGCGCGCGGAATTCATTTTCCCAAGTGCCACCCATCCCCATTGACGATGATGACACTTCCGCGGGCCAAACTCTCCTTTTTCTCCATTTCATTATTAGCATCTTTTATATTCCCAGAGGATTCCCTCAGAAGGATGTAAGGCATCTGGGAGTGATTTTATTCATTCGATTTCCAGGCACTAGAGGACCATTTTCTTGTGCCTTTTACCAGGAATTTTCATAATTATTCTGCACGATATGCTTCTCGTATTGACATCAAAAGGCGCGGAGATTAGCATTTTGAAAGATTGTAGAATTAGGCACGAATGTCTACATATTGAAGGACATTACTTAAAGATTGTGAATAAGTAATGCAATCTGGATTTGCATTTCTCCCTAAGAATTATTCAAAACAAGATATAAAAAAAAATTCAGGTAGGTTTTGTTAAAAGATAATCAAGAATTCGAAGCTTGTAAATCAAAAACAATTTGAAATAAGAGAATACCTATAATAAAATCCTTTTACTCGATTAAGAGGAATCAAATTCATTTTTCAATTTGTAGTTCGAACGTTCCACGAATGAGTTGACGAGTTTATTTGCGTGGATTACAAGGGGGAGATATTATGGTCAGAAGTGGTGTACATTTGAATGGAAGTGCGTGTGAGCTTTGAGAAGTGGAGTGGAAGTGCAAAGATAATTCAAGCAATTTTGAAAGCTTCCAAAGAAGAGCTGGAGCTTTGGGAAGTTTTTCCAAAGCTTTAGAAGATTTTTGGGCTTTTTAAAAACTTTCAGGACCTCCTAAGGCAATTTCGGCAATTTCTAAACTTTGAAAAATGTAAGTTAGATTACCTGAAAGCTTTCAAAAAATGGTGTAAAGCTCCACAGAAATTTACGAACAAATAAAATAATCTGTATTTTAAGAAAGCTTTTTAAGGAAGATTTCTAAAACTTTCAATGAAAGCTTCAAAGAAATCTGCAAAAACCTTCAAAATTTTCAAAAACTCAGCGAGAAAACTATTCGAAAGTTTGAAACTTCAAAGCTTCAAAGAAATCTGCAAAAACCCTCTAAAATTTTCAAAAGCTCAGCGAGAAAACTATTCGAAGGTTTGAAACTTTCGAATAGTTTTCTCGCTGAGCTTTTGAAAATTTTAGAGGGTTTTTGCAGATTTCTTTGAAGCTTTCATAGAAAGCTTTAGAAATCTTCCTTAAAAAGCTTTTCTTAGTAGGTTTTCTTTGGAAAGCTTTTTTTTTTTAGAAAGCTTTAGAAACCTTTATTAGAAAGATTTAGGATCCTTTCCTAGAAAGCTTTTTTAGGAAAGTTTTCTTTGGAAAGCCTTTTCAAAAAAGCTTTCTTTGGAATGCTTTATTTAAAAAGCGTTCTCAGGAAGCTTTTGCGTTTACTTTCTCAGAAAGGTTTCTTAGAAAGCTTTCTTAAAAAGCTTCAAAAGGTTTTGTATGTATAAAAAAAAATAAATTGAGAGAATGAAAGCTCTTCAAAGCTTTCGAATTGGGGCTTTGGAGAACTTTTCAACTAAATATGAAAGTGTTGGAAATGGTGTACGTTTTTCTGGTCATAATATCCCCCTTTTGATAGATTGGCTCAAGCAGAGCACACGCTAGCAGCGCTGTAGAAGTGACTTTGGGTGTCCCCAGCAGTATCTGGGAGGAAAGGCGCTCCTCAGTCTTCCGCGAATTTTCCATTTTCCCAATCAAGTGATGAAAGTGATTCTACAAACTCATTTTAAAGTAAACAAAATGTCGCATTATTCTAAATTTGCACACTGTTCTATTCCTAATACTCATGCTATTGAACTCGCATAGCAAAAGAATAAGCTGGGATATGGGAATCCCAGCTAATAATAATTCAATTATTTGATTTATCTGTTTACAAATTCAGTCTATTCATGCTTTTATGAAACCATAGCGGAAAGTCGGTGAAATTTCCGCTCAACAATGCAGAATTATTCATGCTCCCATCAACGGATTCAATGGCCTTTGTAAAATACCCACAAGATAATAGTGGCAACACAGTGTGTGAAGATTTCAACAGCTCAGTGGACAAATGATGGAATTCAATTTGTCCTCCCGCTCATATCCACTGTGTTATTCATATATAGAGAGTTTCCCATAATAGCATTTTCCTCTGACACAGGTCCAGGTGAGCTTCCCATGGCGTATTTAAAGCACTTGGCAAATTTGCATCTTTTCACCCCCAAGAGAGAGAGAGAATTTCTTTCTCGACAAAATGGACAACGCCTCACTTGCATTATTAACTTCTTGTGGGAATAATGTTTTCCGATAGACGGAAGTGGGTTAGATAAAAGGTTTTCCTGAAGTGTGATTTGTGCTATATATAGCTGTTTTAGTGGAAAAACTTGTGGGTGTGAGAAAGAGGAACCAGGAAGCTCCTGCGGAAGCTTATCGCCCACAAGGAATCTCAAGCAATTTCATGCTTTGCATCTTACAGTGAGATCTCACATGTGTTATTTTTGGAATGGCTTCATTAATCACGATGAAATTAATTTTATCACACGGCATCTCATCAAAGAGCTTGAGGAATTTTAAGAACACGAAGAATTTGCTTGGTAATATTGAGATTTTCCAACCCAGGATATTTTATTCCCATCTCATTTTCTCTTCTTCTTTTTAGGTTTTTGGCTCTCTGGATTTGTAGACGAGCAAGAAGTGAAATTAGTGGCGTCCCTTTGGGTACACCAATTTATTTCCCTGGGAAAATCCCTCAATAATGCCTCACTGAGCCACTTAATGATTTGCAAAATAATGAATATTGATTGTGTGTGAAATTCCTGAGCCTCACAGAGCTGGAAGAGAAAGCATAAAAGAGCTGTGGGCTTTCTGACGGGATGGGGGTGACCAAATTAAAATAATTGCGTATATTTTTCCTAATATAGCTTTTCTCTGTATACATATATTGCCATAATGTTGCCACGTGAATACTTTAACTGTGAAGAGGTATTTCATCAATTCAAAAGTGTGTTGAAAGTATGTGATTTTTTATGCTAATTCAAAAGCCCTTCTTCCACCACAAAATTACATAATTACATTCTTGTGCAGAAAAGTTGGGAAAAAAGCCATACAAAATATTATTCCGCAGAGTCCATCAGACTTTTTTTTCCCATCTCAACAATGGCTTTGAATAAATTGAATGAAGAGGAGAATCACAAAATGAAAACACGTTGCAGCGAAATGTTTTGAATATTGACAGCAAATTTGAAAATCTCCCGGGAAAAATTGAAGATGAATTTGATTGTGTTCGACAGGGGATGGTGAAAAATGAAAGCATACAGTGGGATAAAAACTGTCTGTGTGATGAAAATCGTCCAGATGGTTTACGACTGGATTGAATTTTTGTGTTTCTCATCTGCGGATTTCTCCCTGAAAAGTGTTGATTTCAACTGTACAACCCAATGAGAGGAAATTGAATTGGCAGATATGGATTTTTTTTGTATCATTTCATGATTCACCTTTCAACTGGGATCACGGGATCACTCATGGCACTGGTGTATCAAGTTCGATAGTCGTATTGAGAGGTTGGATTGTTGTAAG
This sequence comes from Phlebotomus perniciosus, assembly GCA_918844115.2. Classification (NCBI taxonomy): domain Eukaryota; kingdom Metazoa; phylum Arthropoda; class Insecta; order Diptera; family Psychodidae; genus Phlebotomus; species Phlebotomus perniciosus. The sequence goes on along the minus strand of CAKKOB020000182.1, from coordinate 63,234 downwards.
CTTAAATTTGAATGAATTTTGTAATCATTTTCAAAATTTCAGCAAAATCTTTAAATCTGACTAAATTTTTTTAACTTCGCGAAAAATGACAAGTTTTTAATCTAATTTATAATATTTAAGAAATGTAAGTTTGATTAACAATTTGATCAGTCGACTTTAGCGAACTACCGTTTGCACCCAAAAGTTGCTACGGATCGTAGAGAAGTAGATTAGATGTTTTATTTGAGGATGAAAGGATTTTTTTTAAGAAAAAAATGTCAAAGACCGAATAGTTTGAACACCTTACAATTTTAAAGGAAATTTCACTTGATCCCCGAAGACCCGAAGTCTCTATCTGCGACCGTTTGGTCTCCAGGGCGGTAACAGACGGATAAACTTTCGGGTTGCAGTATTGCGATTTTTGTGTTGGGGCAATAAAAACAGTTTATCCAATAAAATGTAGAGGAAACTTAAGGGATATAAATATCCAAAAAAGCTCAAAAATTCGCTATATCGTGTCTTCGAGTTTCAACGTTATTGATTATCTCTTATAAAAAATCAATTTTAAAATATAACCAATATAAATTCGGTGAGAAAAATTCTTAGATTTACCTGTTTCTGCTGAAATATCGCCAGAAAATGGAAGAGAAATTGCCTAAGACGCTCCATTAGGCTCTGAAGTATATTTCACCTCCGTCCAAAGTATATTGTTGAGTCCTTAATTTCCCCCACCAAATGGAAAAAGAGTTGAAGCAGAAGGGAATCAATCACTAAACATGGGAATCAACGGAAATCTGTACTGATTGAAGGGGATGGATAATTGTAAATGACCGTAATAATTCTCCGCCTCATGCCAAGTACACTGACATTGAGCTGCGATGGATGATTAATTGATTGTAAAATTCAATGAAGGATCAAATGGAATTTCTGTCAATATTTGCATTTTGTATTTAACTGCTCTGACCGTCAAAGGTACATTTTGGTCACCCAGGGATAAAGGTGTCGAATGTTGATCCATTTGTAGAAATTAATCGGCAAAGATTAAGCGAAAAAGTCAGGTATTGCGTGTTTGGTATTTATTTCTCCACGCGAGGCCAATCTTTGACGAATTGCGTGATTTTGTGCCGAGATTTTATTATCCATCCTGGTGGACTAATCCGATGGAGATATTGAGATTCAGGGTTCATGGCGCAGGGCAATTGATTTTTGATGGTGAAGCGATTAACACAATTTCCTCCACTTCCCTAAACATCATCCACAGGAGTTTTTTTTTGCGATGCTGCCATATGCTGCCCATGCGGGAGATAATTAGATTGCGATGGAGAAAAGTTCACGTTCATCCGGGGAAGACTTTCTCTCTTGTGCAATTTTAACACCCTATAAATCGAATGAGGGCCAATTTTCAAGAATCAGAACACAATTTTCGGCATATTTCACTTTTTATTCAATCAATTTTCAATCCCCTCCTTTTGTCACATTACAAGTCGAATGACTCCACTCGTTATCGATAGTTTGTGAAAAGTTTTTCATTTCCCATTTTGCAGAAACTATTACAATTCTATTTTTGCAAACAATTATCATAAATTCCATACAATAGTTTTCTCTCCAAACCTTCTGCTCAATTTAACTCTCAAGTGTATTTTCATGGGGGGGGGGCTTCACCGATAACGCTTCCAATTTTCCCATAATCGATAATAAAGTTTAGATGAGGAGAAAGGAAATAAACTGGCTATTTCTCCCATTTTCTATTACGCGTCTTCTCACAATATCACCCTCCCACTCATAACACTCATGGATATGTTAAGCTTTTCTCCTTTATTGTACAACATAACTTCCTCTGCTAAATATTAACAATAACTGGAACTACTCATTAAAGAGCTATTTTTATTTGATTTTGTTTCATTCTCCCGATTACAATCTTAATACTTTGTGTTCTCCTTTTTGTGTGTCCTTCTTAATTGGTACGTCTTTTATACTGGCTAAAATTCACCTATTTATTACGAAATACCTTTGTGCCAATTAAATTTACATTTTTTCTTTTGCCTAATTATCCCGCCATTCATTTAGAAGGTGAAAAAGACTATTTCATTGACTTGTTTGCAATTTATTAGGGGCTCATTTTGGTTATGGCAAACTCAAGGCAATTCAATGGTTCTTTATCATCCGTTCGATGAGTTGTCGCGAAAAAGGGAATATAATATTTACAAATTTCACCTTAAAATCTATTCCACTTATTTTTCTTAAATCTATGGCCTCAATTCAAGTGTTGATTTGTTTCTTCTACTATTTACAAAATTTTTTTATGACACTATCAATTACTATTTACAGAATTATCTGAGAAAAAAAAACCATTTACTATATTTTTTGGTGTATTTTTATCTTAAAAAATACAATCACAGGAATTACTTTTTTTCATCCGAGAAATCGATTCTCAACAACTATATATGTTTTGCCTTAAAATTTAAGGCGAGATTTTATTCATTTCACTTCATTTCTCCCTATAAACCCATTGTTTATTACTTTAACTTTAAAGCGAATTTTGAATTATTACAATGGCCAAACCTCATGAAGGGGCCTTTGTGCTGTTGATGGCAAGAAACCGAAATTTCCCACAATTTTCGTCAATTGAGAGTCTGATTACCCCAGAAAGGAAACTATTTAGCACGCTGTCATGCTCAGACTGTTTAACACAAACTCCCAATCTATTATTACTTCATTTGCTTCATTTCTAATGCCATGTTTCACAATAGTTTGAGTGTATCACGCCCTTCACACTTCCTTCCCATTATCTAACCAGTTTTCCTATATATATTGAAATGGCGTCATTTGCATGCTTTTCTGCTCAAATTTTATTGATATGCAGTCTGCATAATGGTCTTATGTGTTAGCTTAGTGCTTTCTAATGCCTTACTGCGACAGTGCCTGACCTAAATATCAAGACTTGTAATGGCTTTATAATACCTAAGGTTTGAAAGTGGAACAAAATTTTAAAAATTGGAAAAAAATCAAAAGATTAAAAAATATTATTCTTTACTCATCCAAACTCGTTTTACTTTCTCGAAAGATAATAAATTAGTTTTGCAATAAATTATTAGGTACATAATCAAGTGATTCTTCGTGTTTCATAAGCACTTTAAATTTAAAAGCCTTTCAATTGCAAAAACAACCTTTGAGCTTACAGCTAATTTTGTTAAAGAATTAGAAGAAATAATCAAAAGAAAGACATTTTTTGGTTTGATATCTCAGGAAAATTTGAAAATAATTAAAAAAATCAGATTTTTTAATATAATTTACCGCTCTTTTCGGGACTTTAAATTTCCAAAAATAAAGAATTTTGGCAGCTTTAAAATATAATATTTAAAGATTTGATAATCGGAATTATCGGATTTATCCCGAAGTGCGTTTCGTTAGTTGATTTTTGAATTATTAAGAAAAAGTCCGGAAAAACGCGGATAAAGAAAGCGATTTATCGTAAAAAAAACCCCACTTTTACAAGTAAAAACACTTTTTAAAAAGAAATAAAGGACCTCCAGAGACGTTAGGAAATTTTTCAAGAAATAATGCCCAATAAAGACATTCTGACAGCAAATTTCAAGAATTAGGGGCCCCGAATACCAAATTTTGATACATATATTTCTTTAACCAAATTAAGAAATAGAATTTTATGATTTTCGGAGCGCCAGAAATATTCCGAGAAAGTATTTATTAATCTAATAATATTAGTATTTTATTAATTATTTAATCTTTATTCGGAAGTTCCGAATAAAGAGTTGAGCCCGAATAGAGCGGTTAGTCTTAGTTTTATGTTTTTAATTCTCAATTGTTTCTCTCTATTTATTAATGTTTTACCCTGTAAAAAAACAAACTGATTACAAGAGTTTTCAAATTTTAAAAACTTAATGTTGATTTATTTATATTTTTAATATTTTAAAAGAAATTTTTTATTTCGAAAATTATTTCTTGATATTTGCAAAATTCATGGGCAAACGCAATGCTACATTGTAATCTATTTGCGATTTATATTTCGAAATTATCTAAAAAACACAAATTTTAATAATCCTAAAAACTTAAAAATCCTTAACAAAGGAAGACCTCTATTGACGAATTACAATAAATATGCCTAAAACGTTTTTTTTTTTAGATTTTAACACAGCTTCAAAAAAATAAAATACCGCTGTTCTTTTTATTAATTTCAACAAAAAATAAATCTCTTTTGCAACGAACAACATCACTTGTCTTTTAAAATAAACTTACATGAGTGTGTAACGATACAGTCAGGTACTGTAGCACTGGGAGGCTTGCCAATGGTCATTGCAGGGGCAATTTGCTGAGCCTGAGAACGTGATTGTGGGTGATTGTCCGGCATTCTCACACGGACACTTCCTTGGTAAATTTGGATCTATCGTTGAGATCGAGAATAAGCTTCGATGAGTCCGTCGATTTGGTGCGCTTGATGCCATCCCCGTCCTCCTCTTCCTCGTGGTCTTCGCTGTCCTCATGTAGGTTGAGTGTCTTGTCGTCAGCCACAGAAGTGGGTGACTCCCCGTCACCACCCTCTGAGGCACTCTGTCGGTGTTTACCACTATTTGTTGTGCTCCTCGAGCTATTACTCACGCCCTCGCGGCATTTGCACACTTCCTCCCCCTCACAGCCACAAATTTGAGCAGCAACTGTCGCCGGGACGTGCTCAGAATTTTCCTCACCGGGATTGTATCGCAATGTTGGGGACTCAGTCACACTGTCCGAGCTGCACATGCACTCCAGCTGCAGCTCAGCAAAGTCCAGATCGCAACTCTTCGAGTCAACGTCGATACTGAGGCTTTCCATCCCGTTGAGATTAGGTCTTTTGGGGGGTCGAATGCTGTTGGACGCTGCTGCCAGGGTGGGACACTCCTCCAGGCACTTCCTCAATTTCTTCAGGCTCTCCTTGTCCTCCGCCTCCGTGAGGACAATCCTCGCCCCGCCGTTGCTCTCATGATACCAATGGCTCTCCTCCACGCTCAATGTGTTGGTGGCCTTATCCGCTCGAGCAGCTTCCAGAGCTTTCACGATTTGACCTGGGGGACGCAACATGGGCGGTTGGGAGCATCGCAGAGAGTCCATGAGGGTGGCAATTGTCGCCACAGCCACCCCACGCGGTGGTGCTCGCTCTTGAACTCGTTGCAACTCACCACACAGGTGCTTGATCTCCTCAAGGGCCTCCTGTTCCGTAAGTCGACCCTCATGGGCTGTGGCAAATAAGAGAAATGCGATATGGCACTTGAGACAGTCCAAAGCACTCCCTCTTGTCGATTTTCCCAAGGAAATTGAATAACACAAGAGTGAAATGCAAAGATACTTATGGGAACACGTGCTGAGGAAATACAATCTCTTGGGGGGGGGGGAATTGTTTTTCTTGGAAAGGAATTATTTCGAGAAGAGATTTTATGTGTCTGAATCTTTTGGGGTGTAGAATTTGCAATACTTATGACTTTTACCTGATGTTAGGTAGTACATAGTTAAGAATAATTGTAATTTGAAGTGAAAACAAAATTTATAATCTGCAAAACTAAAGTTTTCCACAATTAACAGCCCCCTGGTTTTTGTACATATTCTTGAGTCAAGTCTTTTAAGTTATTCGTCTCTGCACTCTCTGCAGACTTTCCATGAGTTAATCAGGTAGTTTATCGTTTTATTTTCTCGACTTTTAATTGCTTCTCAACCTGAAAATATGTCACCCTGATTAGGAAACTCCTGAAGATGAAGTGATTGTCTCAACTCATGAAACTTTTAATGCAATCCCAAGAGTTCACCCGAGATTTAATTAAAAACGCAAAATTACCCCAGAAAATGGAATTCCAAAAAGCTCTTTAAAAACGTTGAATTAGCTCTATGTAATTTGTGCATTGAAATGCGCAATTGCTAAATTAGAGAGATGAAAATATTTTCCAGTTGAAATAATAAACTGACTGGGATCAGTGGATTGCAATTATTAACTTTTTGTTTAACTTAATTTGATTTTGAATAAGCGTTGAATCACATCGATACAGAAGAGATTTCGAAATTTTCCCGTTCATTTGTGTGACTTTATCCCTTGTCACGTGGTAGTTGATATAAATGTGAGACACTTACCTGCATGAAGACCGAGCTGGGCAGTTGATGATGTGGCTGTGCTGGCGTTGGCGAGTGTCCTCCCTTGGGAGCGACAAATAAATTTAGCACCTGACGGCTTCGTTCCCAGTCCAATTGAATCCTCTGGCTTGCCACCGCCTCGGAACACAAGATACACCTGTCAGGAGAAATATTTATGCTATTAGGCAACGGTTGGGGTTCACAGAACCATGATATGTATAGCCCTGTGAGATAATCAAGGTGGGAGTCACCGCGTGGGTATTTTTCCCCGGAATGGTGGGAGTGCTAATATACGTCAAGAAGCTTCCGCCTCTAATTATGCTCTCAGGGCATATTTTCGGCTAGAGACACAATTCGGCGAATGGTGTTGACATGTTGGAAAGTTTTTGCACTTTCTCTCCTTCATCACAAAAGTTATATTATCTCAGGCGTGTCTTGAGAAATTAATTCAAACATTGTGTGACTGAGCGGAAGTATGCTGCTCGCATGTTTTCATTCCTTTCTTGTTAAAATTCTAAATGGACGAAACACATCAAGTTTAGCGAACAATCTTCATGTTATCCTTTATGTCGATGCGAGCAACATTCACAACATCTCAACTTTCAACTTCACTTAATCAACAAGAGATTTCAACTTTCATATAACGCTTAACACATTTGTGACTTTTTTCTTTGCATACTCCAAGGGGGAGATATTATGGTTAGAAGTGGTGTACATTTGGGTGGAAGTGCGTGTGAGCTTTGGAGAAGTGGAGTGGAAAAGCTGGAGATTTGGGAAATTCTTCCATCGCTTTAAAAGTTTTTTAAGGCTTTTTTTTTAACACTTTCAGGTGCTTTTAAGGAAATTCCTTAGATTTGAAAATGTAAGCTAGATTAGCTGAAAGCTTTCTAAAATTGACTAAAGCTCTACAGAAATTTACTCGAAAAAATCTGGAATTGCAAAGCTTTCAGATATTTTTTGAATTTTTCAAGTTCTCGCTAAGCTTTTGCAAATTCTAGAAAACTTTTGTAGATTTTCTTGAAGCTTTCATAGAGAGCTTTAAAAACCTTTCGTAGAAAGCTTTAGAAATTTTTCATACAAAGCTTTGGAATCTTTTCATAACTTTAGAAACATTTCACAGAAAGCTATAGAAACCTTTCTTAGAAAGCTTTTTTTAGAAAGTTTTCTTAGAAAGCTTTTTTAGAAAGTTTTCTTGGAAAGTTTTTATATAGATAGTTTTGTTAAAGGGCTCTAGAAACCTTTCTAAAAAAGCTTACTTATAAAGCTTTTTTAGAAAATTTTCTTAGAAAGCTTTTTTAGAAAGTTTTCTTAGAAAGCTTTTTTAGATAGCTTTCTTAAAGAGCTTACTTATAGAGCTTTAGCATTAATTGGAAAGCTTTCTTAGAAAGCTTTTTTAGAAAGTTTTCTTATATAGCTTTTTTAGAAAGCATTTTAAAGATAGTTTTATTCAAAAGTTCTATAAACCTTCATATAAGCAAACTTACTTAGCCTTTTTATAAAGCTTTCTTAAGATGCTTTAAAAGACTGTATAGGAAATAAAATTGTTAGGAGGAAAGCTCTTCAAAGCTTTTGAATTCAAGCTTTGCTGATTTTTTCAACAATATGTAGATGTGTTGGAAGTAATGTACGTCTTTCTGATCATAATATCTCCGCCTTGGTATACTCCATCAAAATTCAACAAATTGAATATTATATGAACATCGAAGTTCGTTCATGCAAAAGTCATGCAGATATATTCAAATGGATATTCCAAAGAAAATTCATGGTAAAGGAACAGTTAAAGGGAATATAACTGCTATTTAAATTTGCATGAGGAACCATTTTGCTGCATTTTGACAAAGAAGAACACTTCGAAGTGAGATTAAAGAGAATATTAAAATCAATTGAAATTGACGAGTGAGAACTGAGAAATCAAGTTTAGTATAAAATATTCCCTTGGAAACTCTTATGACTTTCATTCATTACTCTGCTGAAGTTCTCTTACTATGAATAATTTTAGTTAAAGCATACAATGCAAAGACCGTAGTGCAATTTCTTTGATGTTTTTGAGAAAACTCGAATTAAATCATCAAAGTCCTATTAATAAGTTTCAGTTCAAAATCGATAATTCTCTATTGTCATACGGAAATTAATTTGTCAATAATACCAGCCGCAATGGGCTACAAAATTTGACCTGACCCAAGGAGAATGATCTTAAATTAGACCATCGAACTAGCCACGTGTGAAGATGCCAATAAATACTGCAAGAGATTGGCTTAAATGGTTTCCTGGGTAATTAATCCGACCCACCCTCAGAAACTTCAAACCTCCCGATATGTTCATTCAGTCCATTTTCTGGTGAAGTGAATTCTGAGCAAGTTACTTCTGATTTATGATTTGCATTTGCAGAGGATATGTCGGAAGTGTTGAGAAGAAAATACCAGAGAATGTTTCTTACGGTTAAAAAGAGGAATAAATTGTGTATTTGTCGGGGCGGACAGTGATTTATGCTTTCAAGTTATGCCAGTATCATGGCAGAAACACTATTTTCGTGTGGGTCTTCCAATTTCCTTAGCATTTTCACCTGACGCACCAAGTGCAAATCCCTCACCCACGATTAAGGAATCAAGGTTTATATACATGTGAATGGTATTAGTTTAACAGCAATATCCGATTTATAGACATCCCCAAACCCAGTTCCGCCCTCTTTTGCCTCCTGCATGACCAGAAAAATATATTTAATACAAAACACCGGAAGTCTTGGAAGGCACGAGCGCCACATGCGGAGTACACGTTCTTTGTTTCCTATAATCCAAAATCCTACACACCGGCTAGAGATTAGGGCGGTGCGATTATATTGATTTTACGATTTTAAGAATCTTTGGCGACTCACCTTGCTGCCAAATATTAGTGCCAACAGTAGCGTGACGGTAAGCTGAGTGTGACAGAAAAATATTATGAAGAGTAAATCAGGATTAGCAGGTGATTGCAGGAACAACCTGAAATAAATAAGGCCAAAGTAAGAAATAAAAACATCTATTACCATTTGATGGAAATCAAAATCTAGGAAACACCCGAAAAGCTTCTTAAGGTTCTATTAAAGGATTTGAAAAGTCATAAAAAAGACTTTTTGGGATAATTGTTAAAAATTGTTCTAAAGAAAATTGTAAAATGTTAAAAGTTATCTTTAAATTCATAGGAACAAATTCAATAAAATTATTGTAAAACGAGGCGCTTCGCGCCTCGCCCTGCGAGGCTACTTGTGGTGGCGAAGCGCTTCGCGCTCTGCGACTTTATATTTCCGAGTGGTTTATTGGATTAGAAAGAATTTGTTAGGAAATTTCTTAAAATTCAAAGTTGATGAAAGTTACTGAAAATACTTGTTAATTCCGAAGCTTTG
>CAKKOB020000182.1:33261-53665 GCA_918844115.2 Phlebotomus perniciosus | reverse complement strand
TGGCAAAATACAGATTTATGGAGAAACTTTCTTCAATTTTACTCGCTCATCCTGGCATGAATTTTTGAAGAAATTTTCTCTGTTGGAAAAAGAAATAAAAATCACTTTGTTTCTCCATCAAAGCGCTGTATATTTTTTTCCAGGATTTTTTTTTTCATTCGTGATCAGAAAATCTAATTTGACGAGGGAAAGCCTCGGCTTTATTTAATTTCCTTTAGCAGTGAAGGCTCGCGATAAGTTGCTCGTCAACGGACAGCTTGGGTGAAAAGTCAATTAAAATGATCCCTCAAGTTGTCAATTGTTTCAGTGCGGGAAAATACACGACATTATATCCGGGAGAATCTCACATTCAGCACTCTCAAGTGGCATGGCTAGTGAGATTAGTGGATGGTTGATGAGGAAAGTTTCCATCAATATATCCATCAAACTATTTTGGGGGGTTGCAAGTTTTGATAGCTCCTAAAGTTTCATCCGAGAACTGTTGAGGCTTTACCCAGACCCCCTTTCAAGGGATGCTGAGTTACTTGGATAGAAAAATGGGTAATTTTCATTTAATGACAGAAATTGGATTTTATATAGAGGAATTTTCCAACCAACTTGCCCTAATGACTTCTTAAAACTTAAATGGTAAAGTTCAATTTTGCAGAAGATCAGTTTAAATATTTTAATTAAGTAGTGGACAAATTATGCAAAATCTGCAAAATATTTCTGCCAATTGAATTTTCCTTTAGCCTTGTACTTGTAACTGATAAACATCACTCATTTAAAGTTCATCCACCAATGTCGCAAGTTACTAAAAATAAAAGAACACTTCAAAGTTTCCCCACAAAGTCTGAAAATAGCAAAGTTTAACGACTTACTTCTGCTTAAAGAATTTTTAAGTGTTCCTTCTACATCCGTGAAATTCTAATTCACCCCCAATAAAGTGGTTAAAAGACAGCAAGACAGTGAGAGTGGAAAATTTAAACAGGTGAATGCACGCAAATAGATCCTAAATTGGAGAGAATCTCTTTGAAAGTCAAGCCCGGAAACTTTTCTTTGACCAAAATGCTGTCTGAAAATAGCATTAAAGCCCATTAATGGTATGTATATAGGTTGTACAAGCAAATCAATTTGTCGCTATGTTTGTGATAAAAATGTCTTTCATGTCTGTAATTGCATAGGCATATTTTATCTCGCAATTTCTCTCTTCATGTTTGCACGAAAATTGACACAGAAAAAAATGTTATTTTCTGGGAATAAATATTCAAATTTCATACGCTTCGACGATGGGTTCTTTTTTACCAGATGGCTTTAAAATCGTGCATTTTATTGATTTTTACTTTCTGAGTTATGACAATTTAAGTAGTTGGATTACCACAGTATTTTCTGAACTTTTATGCTCAGCTCATCCTCTTACAAGTTTCCACGAAAAAGCTTTTCCATCAGCAACTTTTAGGTAAAGTCGGTATAAAGTAATAAAATATGTAGTAAATTGAATGCACCAAAATTCTCCAAGAACTATCTTCGATTCTTATTTCAAAGTATTTTAAATTGTTGCTATGGAATTACATTTCATTCCACGAAGGAACATTGGTTTCCTCTATACAAAGAAATTTAATAATTTATTAAAACTCACATGGAGACATTGAGGAAGCACGTTAGGAGGAATTCGTTGTAAATGGCCATCGAGATGAATCGGCTCTCATTAAATTCTGACGGTGCTTTTCTCACCATGATACACAGCCGAACACCCCAGGCGAGGAAGAGGACTTCCACTGAAAAGACAGCATTGAAAATGGAGTCATTAATAATTTTTTTTGTGGTTCACAAAGAAAAAGTGTCACAGCTGAAGAGACCAGTTGATGTCTCACGGAACGTCGGGAAATGCGAGAAATAATAAGAGAGATTATAAAAATACTTACTGGACGTGAAAGTATGATCCCACCAATCCGTCTTGCAAAGGTAGGCCTTCAGGTCATCAGTGGTGCGTCCAACAACCACTCGCGGTGGAGCAACAATGGTGCGAATGAGGAGGAAGGCCCCAACGGCTCCACAGAGTATCCCAAGACGCTTAAGTAGCGATGCATCCGTGATTTTGACCGCCTTTGCTGATCTCACGCGAAATATCACGGATATCCTGACAATGAGATTCCATTAAGGAAACACGTTCCACTTGTAATTCTACTGAAAAGCTCGGCATGAAAAAGCTCTCAATGTTGCAATTCTTCATGCTTCCATTCATGGAAACATTTTATGAGCAATTTGACGGAGATTTCTCAGCATATAGATGCACAAAAGGACGCTCATGAAGATGTTCGTTTAGCCAAGAAGAATTATATAGAGTGAAAAATATTTATATTGTGCGATTTTGCACATTTATGCAGAGTTTTTCTTTTGAATTTATAATATTCTTTGTGCAAAAAGAAAATCTTAGAATCCTTTCATCGTTCAATCATAAAATCACCTATTTGACAAAATGCTTTTAAAGAGATTAGTAGATATTTACATTAAAAAACAATTTAATCTTATGAAAAGGGGTCCATTTCTAAATTAAATAACAAACACGCAATTTTATCATTGAAAACTTTTGGAACACATTCTCAATCTTTTCCTCATAAACAACATGATCGACTTTTTCTTCTTGAAGAAAAAGTATAAATTGTCATTGAACAACAAGGAAAAAACGATTTTATGTCTCGTTATCTTCCACATAATCGAAAAATAAATATATTAAGGATTTGCCTGAATAAATTACAAAATATATTTGGTTTTATTATAACTTCCCCAACAAACATCTTATAAGCTCCAGCTCACCCAGCTACTAAAACGCCCACTGAATACGACTTTTATTTCCTCACAAAAAAATCTCTTCAGGTGAATCATTTCTTTGTCCAAGCATTATATGCTCATTGGACAAGATAGTAAAAAGGTCATGAAAATTACTATATAACATGGGTTGCACAATCGTGAAAAAGCTTCGAGTGTATTTATGTGATTTTATGTGAGGAAGAACAGAAAGAATTGTCGCAATAAAATGATAAAAATCTCACATGTACAACTGTGTGGGTGTTATAATCGTAAAAGCGAGCCAGCAAAATTGTAAATTTTAACCATGTCTTGAATGGTGAAGACTTACCGCCAAGTCTTGAGCATTAAAGCGCCATACGTCAGGGAGAATCCAATCTCACGGAGCCAAACTCTCGCCGTGCAAGTGTAGAGTGACGGTGGTGGATACAGCACGATGGTCTGCAAGGAATAATTCAGGAGGAAGAAGAATGCACTTGATACATATTTTATTTCCTCTCTCTTAAAATTATTCTATCCACACAATTTTCGGTTGGGAAATTTAAGTGAATGGGGTGAACCAGCAAGCAGTTAGAGATGGCAAAACTTTTATCCCCACACCGTTCTTCCTCTTGCTATGTTCATAAACATCTCACTGTATATATCCGGAAGAATGCTTCCCCTGGAGGGCAAGTCTTGCTTAGGGGTACTTTTGCCCACACCCGCTATGGTGTGCTGGGGCAAGAAGAGGAAAAACTGCATAATCTTCCCAAATGGAATACAACAAAAGTTCACAATATGCTGTGACCAAGTTTCAACGAACTGTGGACGACAAAAGTTCCCAAAAACTATTTTAAAGTAATATGTACTGTCGAAACACTCAAACTTATTTATTACGTAACCATACCAGACAGTTGAGGACAGTTCCTGAAGGAAGAACAACGAAAATTTCGTGTACAAAGTAGCAGAGAATGGCGGGAGACAAATTATTTCAGGAATATTTTGAGAAGCTTTGGAAATAAATCCACCGAATTTACTAAAAGCTTCTTTTCTTCAGGTGATTTTGCATTAAAAGTAAAAGGAATTTGAGCAAAGGGGGACTCATAGAGCAAAAGTCATTTCCAAAGTTTTAGAAACATTAATAAAAGATTGGTGAAAATATTAAAGAAAATTTATATTAATATAAAAGTTTTTGCTTCAAACTGCTATTAATTTTCAAAATTTCTCGGTAATTTGACAAATTTTACAGGTTTCTGTACTCTAAAAAAATGGTTTGTGAATATTTGTAAAAAATTTGTAAAAGAAGATTATTTCTGGAGATAAATGTGAAAATAACAAAAGATTGGTAAAAGTTTGTTATTTGTTTGTAATAAATTGTAAAATTAACATCTTTTTAACAAAAAATTACAAATTACGAACAATGAGTTTGGTCTTTTCAATTTAACAAACATAGAATTTTTCAAGATTTCTTTAAATAAATATTTGTAGAGTTTCTCGAAATTCCTTTAAACCTGCATTACGGAGTCTGTGACAGTAAAATTTACAATGCCTCACCCCTTAGATTAATCTTTAGAATGTCTGCTCACGAAATGCCATTATAAATACCTCTCCATAGCTGACGATGAGCCTCATAAAAATTTACTTGTGTTGCTTAGAAGTCTTCTAAGCTACTTTTAAATTGTCAGTCTCTTTAGGGATTTTCTCCATAAGCCGCATCACTCTCAATAAAGAAATCCTGTCTAATATACCTTACAGAGAAACACATTTCCATTCATCTTCCCTCCCCGCACCTTCCCAAATTTAGATTGATGTAAAAGGTGAAACTCTAACACAACACCCAATAATTAACAATTGAAATTGCTGTTACTTAGTATAGTCACTGGTTATACTGTCCCAAAGTTTAATTATAAAAGCTGATGTTTTTAATGTAAATATGCAATTTGTGTATGTTAAAAAATTCCTAACATGGTTTGTTTGTAAATATAATAAAATGCTGAATAATTTCGCGATAATTAACATTTCTATTGTTTCATCATCTAAAACAAGGGATCCATTCGCACATGCAGAGCATAAAAAAAAACTTTTATAACTCATTTTTTCCGAGTGAATACAGGACAAGAATAATTAAAAACCCAACCATATATTCCGTCAAGAACAATTAGTGTATGCAAATTTGAGTAGGGGAGAAGCATAATCCATTTCCTGGCCGGACTCGGAGAGCATAACTTTCTTCATAAATGCAGCACAATTTCAAGCAACATTTCACTGTGAAGAGTTGACTATAAAAAAAGCACATTAAATATTTCACCCGCTCAATTTATGGGGTGACTTTTCGTGCAATTAAAGCGAATTTAGAGGTGTGAGCTGGATAATTTAGCCAGTGCAAAATTAATGATCACCTGCTCACCTACAGTTTCGCGCCAATGGAGTGTTTCATTTAGGAATTTGAATATAATTAAGTGCTGGAAGCAATTGTTTCCAAAGGGCTTGGGGGAAGGTATATGGCGAGAAAATCCTCTGGCAAATATCTCTCGTCCCCAAAGAAATCCTCCCCCAATAATTTGGTCAATATTAGCCTCTCGAATGCTATATTATTGCATGCTCAGTGTACATTGGGGGTGCGTTTGTATACATAAATTCTTAAAAGGGCTGCCTTGCTGGGCAATATTGATAATTTATCGCCACACCAGAAGATTTCGCCCCCCATCCACCATATCCCATTAATATGAAGTGGAGTAAATGGAATATCGCGTGAGCCACACATTTACCTTAAATACCATCGCCTAGAGATTTTTATCCAACAAATATCACTCCCATTTTCCTTTTACCCGGATATGGCGAAAAGTGCAATTTATTTTAGACAAGAAAGATATTTATAAAAAAATCGGGTGAAAAGAGTGTTTTAGGCCACTTTCCGCTTTGAGAAATTTCAAATTGAATTTAAATGCTTGAAAATATATTCAAATTTGCTGAATTTCTCTCAATTGGAAATATTCAAATGGGGATGTTTCATCACGAAATTCATTAAATCCCCGCGTGAGGTGAATCCATAATAGCATTTTATTAAATGTTCTAAAAAATGGATAAGATTTTTTATCAAGGGGGAGATATTATAGTCAGAAAGACGTACACTACTTCTAACACTTCCATATTTTGTTGAAAAGTTCCCCAAAGCTCCAATTCAAAAGCTTTGGAGAGCTTTCAATCTATCAATATTATTTTCTTGTCGTCTAAAGCTTTTTACAGAAACTTTCTATTGCTTTCTAAGTAAGTTTTCTATGAAAACTTTTTAAGAAATTTTTCCAAAGAAAACTTTCTAAGAAAAGTTTCTAGAGCTTTCTATGAAAGGTTTCTCAAAAAATTCTAAGAGCTTTCAAAATTATCTGAAAAAGCTTCCTAAATTTTTAAAAAAGTTTCCAAGAAAGATTTCTAAAACTTTCTATGAAGGGTTTTCAAATCTTTCTGTGAGAGCTTCAAGTAAATCTGCAAAAGCTCTCTAGAATTTTCAAATTTTTCTTTACAAATTTTCCAGACTTTTTCAAATATTCGTAAATTTCTTTAGAGCTTAACACTAATTTTAGAAAGCTTTCAGCTAATCTAGATTACTTTTTTCATATAGTTTCGAAATTTTCGAAATTAGATTTCTACCAGAAACTTAACGAAAATTAACTCAAAAGTTTTCCAAATTTAGAAAACTAATATTTTGCTTGAATTTACGAACGTTTTAAACAAATTATTTTAAAACATTTTGAAAACTCACAAAGAGCAAATATTTAATAAATACCATCGCATAAATAGAGGTTTCCTCACTCTTCAGTATTCAAATCAATTTATATTTCTCTCAAAGCAAACAGCTAAATAAATTTTCTGTATGTACATGGCAAAAGCAATTAAATTATCAATTGATATAAAGTGTCCAGTTAATTAGGCCAACAACAATGTACAAAAGGTTCCTCCAAAGGGTTGAAAAACTCTTCCACATTCATTTGCACAATACACTGAAATAGAGCTTTTAATTGATATTTCACGTAGTAATATAATTTTACCATCATTTTACCTATTGAATGTTTTATGTTGCAAGTGGATGGGATGCTTTTGAACAATACTTCAATAAAATTAAGCGACAAACAATTGTGTATCTGACGAAGCTTTTCGAAATATTTTCTCCTCTCTTTGACTATACGGACGAAAAATCATTCATCGTGAGATGAGGGTCGCTCTACAAGCAATGAATTTATCATTCTCATGTTCAAATAAAACCTGATGATCTTTGTTTAGGCCATGATAAACTTCTTAATTCTGACGAAAAGACGATGGCTGTTGGCAATTTCTCCCGAGTGCTTTTCTATGTAATCCATCATGTTGGGATGTCATTCGTCAAAATTAATCAACTGAAGATTTGGCGTATTGTTTAAACAAGACCCTTATGTTTAAAGGGAAGCTCTCAAACACTCTAAGGAATTTTTTTTATTATACATATGTATGTACTTACTGTGCAATAGATGAAAAACGCACCGAGAGCAATAACTCTCAGAAGAGCTGGACTTGCAGCTCGAACAACCTGTAATGAGAAGAGAAAAGAGTTCTTAATTATTAATCATTATCTTAAGAATTCAAGACACAAGACATCTCAAGTTAAATTTAAACTAATATCTTAGATCTTTTATACAAAATACTCTCTCACTCAGAAATGATTGAAAGTGCAAATCTCTACAAAGTTTTCTCTAGCAGTTCAAGAAGAGAAAATGATAAAAAATATGCTCTCACAGCATTGTCAGCTAACCATAATATTGCTGAAAATATTCCTCAAGAGATGTTGAATTATTGAAATTATTTGCTCAACTATCTCATTCACAGTCAGTCAAATTGTGACCTAGATTTCTTGCAGGAACGACCATCTGGCTGATTCCATTCATTGGCTTATAGAGCTCCTTCAAAATATATATATGTACAACCCGAGAGAGGCAATGAGATAAATTCACAAAAATCACTCACTTGGCAAGTTTGTAGTGAAATTAGGCCAATTATGGAGCGAGAAGCTCTCAAATGCATCCCCGTTCCCTTTGATTAACTCGCAGAGACAGGATGAAATTGTGAATTTATGTGCCGTAAATTCACAATCACTTGCTTGTTTCATCGCGGAAACACGTGAAACTGGAGAGGCACCTAGTAAGACAATATCTACGAGTGGTGGGTTATGTGTGGAAAGGTGGAAAGTTTCTTGAGCACTTAATGCCTCAGGAGATCCCAACAAACATTTTAGTGAAGACTCAACAAGGTGGAAGCTTCAATGAAAATCGCACACTAACTGACGCTTCATTGAATTTCAATTAAAATCTAATACTATACACATAATATACCTACTTCTTGGCAATATATCAAGAATATATCTTCCCCTAATTTAATTTCTCACCAACATACATCTCCGTCAATGCTCGCAAGAACATATTTGCTGTGATCATCGTGGAATAACTCCCGTAAGCAATATTTAGCATTATGGGACTAAGTGTTGCCTGGCAAATGAAACTTTCACCTTTAGGTAGGGGGAATTGAAATTAATAGTGAAATTACTTGTTGACAATAAACTCACTAGCAAAGTGCAAACATTGTGGCTTCCACACGTGTTGTTGCCTCATTATCATGTGCGAAATTTAATTTTCAAGCTGCACCAAGCATTGTTTGTTTATGCAAATTATCTCCACTGTTCATGATTATTGGGGAAGATTGAACCTGACCAATTTTGAAAGGGGAGAGAGAGCCTTTTCCACATTGTGCAAATATTAGATGTTCTGGAGAATACAAAATAATTGGCAATTCATACACTGTGCCGGATTGTATTGCCCATGGAATTTAATTTTCAATATGTTATGCCGAGTTCAATTATGAGGAATTGGAAATTTATTGGATCTTATATTGGCTCAGTGGAAGTAGATTTATTTAGGAATATCGTAATTGACGATCAGAATGTAATAAGCATTACAAATCCGAACTCTTTGTTCTCAAACCAAGGGGCAGATATTATGGTCAAAAAGACATACATCACTTCCTGCACTTCCAAATTTTGCTGAAAAGATCCCCATAACTCTAATAGAAAGCTTTCAGGAGCTTTCATCCTATCAGTTTTATTTTCTATTCTAAAGCTTTCTGAGATGCTTTGTAGAGCTTTCAAAGAAGTGGCACTAAAAAGCTTTTTCTAGAAGCTTATCAGAAAGCTTTGTAGAACTTCCTGAGAAAGTTTCATAGAGCTTTCTAAGAAAGCTTTTTAAAAAAGATTTCTAAGAAAGGTTTCTAAAGCTTTCAGAAATTCTGGAAAAGCTTTCAAGAATTTTGAAAAACTTAGCAAGAACTTTAAAAGCTCTAAAGAATCATCTGAAAGTTTTATAAATTTTCTAGATTTTTCTTTGAAATACTTGTAAATTTCTGCAGTTTGTTCTTAGTCTAATTCATCAATTTTAGAAAGCTTCCAGTTTATGAAGCTTTCAATTTTTAAAATTTAGTTGTTTCCCTTAAAGCTTCTGAAAGTTTTCAAAAGCTCTTTAAAGAAAGCTTCTAAGGCTCTGGAAGAGCTTTTCAAAGCTCCATAATCTTTATTGATAGCTTTCGAAATTACTTGACTTAACATTTCCACTCCACTTCAAAAAGCTCTCACGCACTTCCATTGAAATGTAATATCTCCCCCTTGTCTCAAACCCTAATTAATTTTTGGTCAAAGAAGTCTAATTGCATTTGTCTTATTCTAGACATAATGTTTTAAGAAATTAATTCAGATTCAATCATATTCAAAGATGATGTTCCATTTTTTTCGCAAACATATAAACTTTCCATATTCCAAAACCATAAACATACTTTTGAATGCCAACTAAGCAAGAAATCTCTTAAGCCTAAACACTTATTCACTCCATTTAAGGCACTTTTTGCTCAAGATGGACTTCTTTTCGTGCTGCCTCTGAGTCACAGAGGCGATATAGAAAGAAATCTCTGTCAGTAATAAATCAACAACACTTTTCCACCACGCAATCCCTTAAGAAAATTTATGTAAATGGCATCGAGTCCGATTTCTGCAAACAATAAATAATTTTCTTTCACTCCATTCCACTAATAAAACAAGGGAGTGACAAGGGTTGGAGAAGAAAAAGGTAATGATAAATCGATCCGTCTGACACGCAATCTTATAGGCTGAGGAGGGAAAATGTAACAAGTTACATCATAATCTTCGTGTCTGGCTGACTGTTCTTAGTTTTCTCGCATGAGATTCGAGCAAAAATGTGACGATAGGGATTTGCCTCATAAGATCCCCCTCCCCCAAATCCACGGTGGAAGGAAATATCTTGAGTGTTTGGTAAGTATTTTTAGAACATTTTCCAAGCCATCAAAATCACTTTTTCCTTTCTCATCATAACATTGTCTGGTTGGATTTAAATTCTCAAATTAATTGGAACGAAATTACTTATTGATCTTGACTTAAGTATTCTGGGGAAAAGTGTTGAAAAACCCCTTTCCATCCTCGCACATAAATTCGCACTCGATTATGATAAAAACAGACTTCAGCTGAAGCAATCAATATGGTGCCATAACATCAGCAATTCCATTTTGAGGACATGCACCATAAAGAAAATAAATAGCCATCCCCACACTGGTTCTTGTGATCCTCAATCTTGTGCTCTCAGAGAAGTGCCTCCGAGTATTTACTCGCGAAATGGAGCTCTTCTTTCTCCCCTTTTTGCGCGCCTTTCGCCATCTCGCCCAAGGATTCTCTGAGTGCCTGGGCTCTTACGAGAACAATCGCGATAAAAGGGCGAATTCATGGCGTGAATTTAATTGCAAAATTAACACACAGACCACCACAAATTACAGATCAGAGAGGAAAATCGATAAGGAAAGCTATATATTGCAAATTTATACAACGAGCTATGTCTATGGAGGGTGATAGTCTCTAAAATAAAATCCGTGTGGAAATATATAAATTAAGCATTCCCTGGTGGACACGACACAATGAATGAAAAACATGCAAATAAGGCCAAAAAGTATTATATACAGCAGAAAAACCTTTCACGCTGAATACGTGGATCAGGATTAATCTGTCAGATATGAAAAGGGGGCGAATATTATGGCTGCCGAAAAATAGCACAAGGGTATTTTTTTTAATATTCTCCAAAAATGGACATGGTGACAGAGATAAACAATAAATAACACACGTGAAGCTTTTTATCGCTGGCTAAAGCTTTTTTTGGTGCCGAAAAAGCCACTCAGTATTTTGATTAAAACTTAAAGTGTTATATTAAATAGCCGGAAAGTAAATTGTAAAACAATTCCTAATTACTCTGGACTGGAACTGCCGAGAGTTTTTAAAACAGTTCTGTGGTCTAATTAGAGATTTCCAGAAATTCCCAACAGACATCTCATGCAGTAAATCCAGAGAACTTTTACCCAGAAATGATGGGTTAAGTTAGTGTATGGAATTAATGATAATTTATCGTTTGTGCTCTGAAACTGTCATGCTCAGATTTGTGGAATATCAGAGTATTTCTAAAGAATTTTTTAGAGATAAGAAAATAGAGAAAGTTCACAAGAAGTTCCTCCCTCATTTTGAGACATGTCATATAAGGTGTATTGAAGGGTGTGTATTTAATCCAAGGAGGAGATATTAGGGTTAAAGCGGCGTACACCACTTCCAGCACTTTTACATTTTGCATGAAAATTCCCCAATAATTCCAGCACTTCGAAAGTATTGGAGAGCTTTGAATGAAAGCTTAGAAGATATTGAAAAGAAAACTCAAAAGAACTTTGGACATTTTGGTTAAAGGCTTTAATATTTTGGAGAAAAGTTTTGAAGAGCTTTAAAAGAAGCTCTGAAGAGTTTTAATGAAAGCATTAAAAACCCTTGAAAAGAAACTATTATATAATGAACTTTGTAAAAAAGCTCAAATGAACTTTGAAAGAAAGCTTAAAAATCTCAAAAATCTTTTGCAGAAAAGCTTTAAAAATCTTTAAGGGAGGTTTTGAAGAGCTTTAATGGAAGCATTAAAAAAAACCTTGAAAAGAAGTTCAAATAAACTTTGAAAGAAAGCTTAAAAGAGTTTTTAAAGAAAGCTCAAGAGATCTTTGAAAGGAAGCCAGAAAGAAGCTAAAAAAGCATTGAAACGATGCTTAAAAGAACTTTCAAGGTAAGTTTAAAAGTGTTTTGGAGGGAAGCTCTGAAGAACTTCACAGCTCTTAAAGATGCTTAAAAGGCTTTTGGAGGAAATCTTTAAGCGGGAACTTTAATGAGCTTTCGTCTGAAAGTTCTGGAATAAAGCTCCACAAGTTCAAGAAGTTTTAAACGAATGATTAAAGCTTATATTACGTTGATTTAAAAGCTTTCAAAATTTTCGGAAAGCTCACAAAATCTTCTGAAAGTTCATTGGTTGCAACTTATTATAATACAATTTATCAATACTTTTTAGAACTTCAATTTCAAAAGACTCTCGCGAATTTCCATTTAGGTGTACACCATTTCTGGCGATAATATCTCCCCCTTGACTTAATCAGTGATGAGGAAAATTGACTAAATAAGGAAGAGAGAGAGATTTCTCAACGTCTATCGAGAGACGACAGGAGGTCGTACGATTGAGGAGGAGTTTCACATAAAACATCTTTGGGAGAGAAATATTTTAGTCAGAAGTCGAAGAAAACAATAGAAATATTTGATAAATTTAGTAGTGCTATTAATTATGCACTATTTTTCTAAATTCATACAAGTTTAAATGCTAAAACATACATTAAATTCATCATTATAACTCTTTCACCAAAATCTCAACTCATTTGTGTTAAGAAACTTTCTTATATGTAAAGTATTTTTATAAATTCAATAACATTTTGTTCTTTAACATGATTACCTGTATAAATATAGCGTCTTACAATTTGGTTCCATCATAACCGAAATGGAGAAAAAATAGACTCATGCGCAAATCCTACACAGGAGACTTAATATATATAATAATATAGGTATTTAGCTCAAAATTGACTTATTTCCCAAGTAAGTTTAATTATAATGTTTCTGTGGGGAGCTACGGGTTGGATATATAAAATTAGTGGTATCCCCATGTTTAAAATACCTTCTGTTAACTAAAACACCATTTATTGTATACAATCTGTGTGGATGGATTGATGGATAATAGGGAGGTTGACTTGAGAAATCCCTCGGTGAATCACCTTGCTTAATTCCCAACCAAAACGTAAAATATGTACCCAGGGAGGGTGTAAGTGTTGCGAAAACACGTCTATGGGGGAGAAGTGGCAACATTGGATAATAAAAGCAAGTGAGTCTGTTCTCAACTGCCATCTCTTCATCCGTGGCACGTGAGAATGCCAGCAAGAATACTGTGAGAGAGACTTCAGTGCATCTCATCTCATCCGCGAGCGCAATTTCAAGCAGCTTCTACTACCTAAATAAACACATACCCCAAATATAATTTTATGCAAATGACTATGACGTGATTATGGACACCTGACTCTTGCCATCGCACAATTTATGGATCCCCAGAGACTATGATGGGGAGACGGTTAAAGAGAAAAAGATGAAGCACCGGAGACTGTGATATAAGTGATAGGTTTCGTGAATTTCCTCCGTCTTATGCTCCACTTAACCCACTTACCTGTAACAACCTGTATACGCAAGGGGGAGATATTATGATCGGGATTGGTGTACTCTTGAATGGAAATTCGCGAGAGTCTTTGGAAGTGCTATTTTACGAGCTTTTTTAATTTATTTCAAAGCTTTTAAGTCAACTTGAGAGCTTTCACAATTCATTTAGAATTTCTTGCACATAAAGAGCTTTTAAGAAAATAATTTAGATAAATCACCCAAAATTTCTTCAGAAGTTCTGCAGAACATCTACAGATATTTAGAATCAATAAAAAATTTTGTTAAAAAATTGGGATTTTTTTTATAGCTTTTGGATAAATTTTATGAGCTTTAAAGCTTCTAAAGATATTTCCAAGCATTTTGTTTTATTATTTTCATCAGTTCTTGTTTGTAATTTTTGAAAACCCGTACAGATTTTACTTGGGATTTTTATTTAGGTGCTATTCAAAACTTCCCCGAAAATTTTTCTAATTTTCCTTGCTTTTAAGTTTTCACGTCCAAGCTCTATTAAGCTTCCTTCCAAAGCTTTCTAAAGCTTACCTTAAAGCTCATTTAACTTCCCTTATAGGTCTTTCAAATTAACTTTCAAAACTCTTTGAAGCTTCCTTTCTAAGATCTCCAACACTTCCGAACTTTCTTACAAAAAAGTGCTTGAAGTGGTATATGCTTTAGTAAGTCTAATATCTCCCCCTTGTATGTGGCTTTCGCTGAGAGATGATAAAAATCCTAAAGGATTTTTTTGGTCTTAACATTATCCAAATCTTTACTCTACTTCAAATGCACTTTATTATAAGGGAAATTTTTCTTGAAACCTACCACTTCATTCTCTATGCGATAGGACAAGTCTTTGCGATTTTCATAGAGCACTTCTCGATGACATGATTTTCTCATTTAAAGGTTTTTTTTTTGGGTTTCAGAGGAAAAGTCTTGGCAAATGGTAGAAGTTTGAGCCGCTAATCTTACATCTGAATGTTCTCAGCATTTTCTATGTGGAAAACCATTAAATTATCACCCATATCTCTATAGTATCTTCTGTATTTCCGAATAAATCTCAAAAAATTTCTTTCCAAAATTTAAAAGAAGAAATGCAATTCTGCTGATTGAGTTGAACCCAACGACAGGACGTCACATTTTCTAAAACTTCTGAGTTTATTACCAGAGTTATCAGGATTTTATACTTAAATTAAGGTCTTAAAGTAAGTTAAATCATTTACAAATGTTTTCCATACGAGTTACCCCTTGTAACTCGAGTATCGGTAATCCTGAATACTTTGCGCCACAGAGATTTTATAGCTTATATTCTTCAGTACTTGGAAAAACAACTTATCCGGCAAAATAGGTTTTGGCGTGAATCGTAAAAATCCTACTCATGTGGAAAAAAAAGTGAGAAAAATCTTTACCTTTACTTGCTGGTATTTAAATGTGAAAAAGGCGGCCGGAGGCAGAAATCCAATGATTGCGCACGCCATCACGAGAATACTCGTTCTCATGGGCCAATTAAGTGCAGCCACACATGGTGAGGGATCCTTGCAGGAATCACAGCCTTCAGCACATGGCAAACACTCAAATGCCAGACGATTTCTGTACATGGAGCTTTCACCCTAATAAGAATGAGAAATAAATCAGCTTAATTAAAATACATTCCCATTCACTCCCATTGCCTCATTATCATTATCCACCGGAGCATGAATTAATACGCCATTTATTTATTCCCTTTTTTCCCGGCTCCTTTCAAAATATCCACTGTTGGGAAACTTCTAATTAAGCCTATATACGCCAATATTGCTCAGATAAATACATTTCTCCTGAGGATGGAAATGCCAAAGAAAGAAAGATAAATGAAGGACACAGAGATATTAAATGGCAGAGGCTATAAGGAAAAATTCCAATTTTGACGATCGTATATTGGAAGACCCTCGAGGTATTCACGAGAGATGAATCTCTGGCGGAAGGTAGAAATTTGCCACAAGTCTAATTACACTGCCTTTGGGGATGAGTCAAAAGTACGTAAATAAAAGAAACGCGGAAATCTCTATTTAACCTCAGGTTAATCAAATATCATCATAAATAAAATGAGAAACTCATCATTTGTCTTCCTCTACGTCAACAATTGAGCTTCCAGCTATTGACCATGCATTCTAGAGTACACGTGGTGAATTTTAATATATCAGGAAATCCCACCCCCACACAATTTCCTGCCAATGATTTGTGGAGAGGAAATATTGAGATGATTTTGCGTGCAACCTTTTCCCTGGGAGTTGCGAGGGTGAAACGATTTTATTGATTTCACATTAAGGTTTGAGCGCCTCAGCCGAAAACTTTCAAATTGACTTACTGCTTCACTTTAACTGCTGGTGGAATATTAAAAAAATAAATGTCAAGAATTGTATAGTCTGGGTTTATGGGTGAAATTTGCATATAAAATGATCGTTAGCATTATTCAGACATGAAGAGGAATATACGTGAATTATAGTTTTGTCAGGTCTTATCGGTCTTATGAATGAAATGAAAGGTTTGTGAAAGTTTCATGAAATGACAAAATTATTTAGAATAGTTTCGAGAACAAAATCTACTTCGCATTTCTCGAGAATCTCTTATCCGATTCTTTAATTTTGATATATTTTAAAATACAAAAAACATATTAAAATTACATATAACATCCAGGATACCTATAATTCGTTTAGTTCTTAAAAAAACTGATTTTAATCTAACCAGTTTTGCCTTAGATTGTAACCACAACTTTTTCTATATAGAAAAAACTCCGAAGATTAATATGTTTCGAGAAAGGTAAAATTACTTTAGGATCCATATTAAATCTGCGGTGATGGGTGAGCGAAACAAATAAAAAGATGGAGATGGATGAAAGCACAAGTGGCATTTGTATGTTTTACGCATGTTTCCCAACATATTACCCAGCAATTCGTGAGGACTTTCGCGGTTGTTTGTCAGTCTTCTTTCCTCATCTTTTTTTTCCTCACCAGCACCTCTATATGGCCTCCCAACCTAAGCTTGGGATTTCCCTTTTTTCCTACACTCCCAGTGAAACTCCCTTGTTGGCAATACAATTGCGAATTTTTCCCTCTTCAAATTCAAACATGTGACATTGACAAACACCCAGTGGAAAAAATTCAAATAATTTTTCTCTACAACCATGAGAGAGACTGAGAGGATTTTTTTTCTACCAAATGTATATTGTACCTAGAGTGGCTCAATGTGTGATATTATTATGTTAACTGGGGAGAATATTTATTTGCCCTCCGAGCCGGATATTTTCATTTGATTATTCTGTTGCACGATATGTTTCTGAAATTTGTAACACGGAGAAAAAAAAGTCAGTTCTTTTTGCATCCCACCCGCGTGTATTAATTAGTGTCGAGGGAGAAAAGGGCGATAAAGGATGATGGAAGGGCGTTTTTACAGCATTTTTCTCGCTCATGAAAATGCAGGAAAAAAAAACAACTTGTGCACCACAGTTGCAACATTTTGCCATGTGACCCAATCTCCAACAATTGCTGCATTTTTATTTTATACAAATTACCAATGAAATGAAGCACTTCTTCCAGCCCCTTTTCAGTGGATTTACAACAAAAGGTTCCTACTCCTTAACAAGAAAATTGTGAGCCTTATTGTTGCAGAGGCGTACCGTGCAAATAGTGAAATATTGTTGCGAGAAGAAGCACAATTTATCCACCCAAAGTAAACATTACAAATTGCAAACATCCATTTCGCCACGATGAACCTTTCTTTCTTCATGGAAAGCGTAAATATTCACCCCACTACTGTATTGTAACATTGTGTATTTTGTGCGGGTCCTCTTGGGACGCGGATAAGAAGTGGAAAAGTATAGCATCCCTTAATTATGTTTCACCTCATCTACAAGCATTAATTGTTGCGAGGAAAATTGAAGATCCTGCAACTGACTCTTGCTCTCTCTCTCAACAATGAGACACGGAGATTTGATGGTAAAGTCCATTAGTGGCCACAATTTTGCTTCTTTGTATATAAAACTTCTATGGGGCTGGTTGGGTGTAACAGAGGTGGTAGGTTATGTGTGAAAAAGAACAGCTCAAGGAAAGTTGCACTTTTGTGCCAAACTAACTCATTTTGGAGCCGAAAGTTTTCCTTTCTTTTCTTTGCCTATCTGATAAATGGGCCACCGCCCCGTCATGTTGAGAAATGAGAAGCATCTCATGCCCTTTATTTGATGGCGCGCAAGAAAAGTTTTCTCTGTGAGAAAACTCACATTTTGGCATCCATTAGTGTGTCTATTGCCGCCAAAAGTCACTTGAGTGTGTCTTACAACCTCATTATTAATTAAAATCCTACATTTTCTGCCAACTTTCCCTATAACATTCAACTCTGAGATCTCACCCATACCGACATTTTTCCCATGATAGCACATTGAATTTTTCCATTTCGCTAAAAGCTCTCACTCTCTTTTTTTTCAATTGCAATTGAAGAGATGTTCAAATGTTTACCTCTTTGATATTGCAATTGTGATACACATTCGATTTATTGCATTATCTGGTTTGAGGTGACTCTTTCGACAAGATTACAATTCTCAAAGGAGATGTCACAGAAATGTGAGAGCTTTTAGGTGTTAAAGGTGGGGGGGGGCAATTTTAGATGCTCTTTTCTCACCTTGTGATGTCAAAAAGATGTGAAAATTTCTCATTTGTCCCATTTTCGTATCAAGAATTTAATTTCACGTCAAATTCGTTCTTTCGCGGGAGAATTTATACATGACTTTGTGTGAAAATTTCATAATCAAATCTTTGAAAAAAGGAAAGGTTGGTTGAGAAGTTCTGGGCTTATGAATTAACAAAAAAAAATCATAGACATAAATTTCTGCACTTTTTAAATGAAATGAAAAATTCAATAAGCAGTTATCAGGTTACGAGCTTTTCCTCTGACCATTTTAAATTTCCAACTTTTTCTCCAGCAATTGGAGAAAAATTGTATCTAACGAAATTGTCTCGTATGTTTTACCATCTTGTCGCAAAATTTATTCATGAAACAATTTCATTTGTCTCCCAGACTTCGATCTGCAGACGTCTCTCGAGACTAAAAAGTTCAATAAGAGTCTCCAACACCTGTTTAAACATTAACTCACGAGTAAGAAATTGTTCAAGAGGAGTATTCTATAAATGTCTAAGAAAAGAATTTCCCAGAGAGCAGCCAAATCAATATGAACAGACGGATCTTTTCCCACCTCTCGCACTTGAGTGTTTAAAGTAGCAATTGTACAGATTGATGGTAAGTTTTCCCATGGCACGATATTGTGGTTTTATGTACACCCCCAACGTTAATAATTTATTATTATCACCTCTTATACCTGGCAAAGACCAAATTTACTGAGCAATCTCATTTCATGTTACACAGTGCTTAACATAAATTAATTGTTCAACCTATACATTAGGCGTGAGAATGTGATAGAGGGCAAATAATCTTAATGCGTGTTTGATGGAATTTCATTGTTGAATAACAAACAGAGACACATCAAACTCTCGAGAATCCCTTCACGGGTGGCTGCAGGGTTCAATTTTTTTTTGAGGGAAGCTGGAAAAGGTGTTATATTCAAGAAAAAAAAGGCACAAAGAATTCTTACCAGCATCAATTTTTCATACTCCTCCTCTAGAGTGCTGCCATTGAAATATTTCTGAGATGAAGTGGTGTCTGGAAAATAAAAGCCTCGCCGGCAGACACATTTGTATGATCCTCGACGGAATCCTAAGCCAGAAATCGCCTCACACTGCAAATATATGGAAATATATATAGGAAACATAGGCACTATATGTATGTCATGAATTTTTTATGTACCAGCCCCTTCAAAAAGGCTCGCAATGAGCAAAATCTGGTGGAATTCTTGCTTGAATGTTGAATGTGTTACTCAAATGAATATAGCACACAATAAAGATCATCGTGAATTTATGATTTATATATTTGTCTTTTCAGAAAAAGAGCGTTCCCCTATTGAGCAATTTGCATTTAAATATTAAACATTTAACAAATCTCATCCACGAGTCTTTCAGTAACATGCTCGTTTCCCTTTTTCACAAAAAAAAATGTGAAGGATTTGAAAAGGGGTGATTCATAATTTAATTTATCAAGTTGTTTTCCTGATTTCTCGGAAGGAGTTTCTTCGGTTTAGAAACTTCTTTGAGCTTCTACTAAAAATTCTTTAGAGCTTTTACTAGAAAATACTTCGAGCTTTTACTAGAAACTCCTTTGAGCTTCTACTAGAAACTCTCCTTCAAGCTTCTACTAGAAACTCCTTCAAGCTTCTACTAGAAACTCTTTCGAGCTTCTACTAGAAACTCCTTCAAGCTTCTATTAGAAACTCCATCAAGCTTCTACTAGAAACTATTTCGAGCTTCTACTAGAAATTCTTCGAGCTTTTACTAGAAACTCCTTCAAGCTTTTACTAGAAACTCCGTTGAGTTTTTACTAGAAATTACTTCGAACTTCTACTAGAAATTCATTCGAGCTTCTACTAGAAACTTCTTTGAGCTTCTACTAGAAACTCCTTCAAGCTTCTGCTAGAAACTCCTTCGAGCTTCTACTAGAAAATACTTCGAGCTTCTGCTAGAAACTCCTTCGGGCTTTTACTAGAAACTCCCTCGAGCTTATATTAAAAATGAGCATATTATTAATTTTTTTGAAACTCTGTTTGATTTCTATATAAACTTTGTGCTGGTTTGTCTAAGTGAAGCTCCAGCAATACTCTACTAAATTAAACGTTATCTTCTTAAAACTTGCAGCAAAGTTCGTTAAGTTTTTAATTGAAAAAAAAAAAACTAATAATTTTCATAACAAACAGTGCTATAGAAAATTTGATACAAATTTTTACCAATATTTCTGATACCCGTAACGCTTTGAAAATATGAGCAAAAGGGTTTCTCAATATGAATTATTACCCCTTGTAATGTATTTTCTAGGTCTGGGGGTAGAAAAACAAATTTTCACGAAATGTGAATACACAATGACAAGGGGTGTTGTGGTGAAAGAAGATGA
>CAKKOB020000182.1:21332-33161 GCA_918844115.2 Phlebotomus perniciosus | reverse complement strand
CTTTGAAAATATGAGCAAAAGGGTTTCTCAATATGAATTATTACCCCTTGTAATGTATTTTCTAGGTCTGGGGGTAGAAAAACAAATTTTCACGAAATGTGAATACACAATGACAAGGGGTGTTGTGGTGAAAGAAGATGAATGTGAGGAGATAAATTGACTGATTTGCAATTTGTGGGTAGAGCGCAGAGTTCATCAATGAGATGGCATGACACAAACTATTCATGAATGTGGATTTTGAAATCAATCTTTGGAATGCTTATGGGAAAGTCCCAGGTGGAGATCCCTCATCTTACAAGCCCTCAAATTCTGCCAATGAATGAGGATATATGAATATATGGGTGTCATTCCAGTATTCAAGGGGAAACTCATCCCATTGTTCCATATCATGTTTATTTGAGATATTTCCAAAGGGTCAAGAATGGCATAACAGTGATGCCCCCCGGTGATTTAAATTAAAATGGACATGTGTGCGCCGAAGAGATGAAAAATGGATAAAAATTCCAGATTTATGTCTAACTTTTTAACAATTCCTACAAAGGAAGCTCCAAAAAAATCTTCAGCAACTCTTCCTCATCCGCCGCTATATTCTATCCGGCGCACATCTCATCTGACATTGTGAGCTCTTCTCTGTTGAATAGGGCAAGAGAACGATGATAGAAGTTCACATAACAAAAGCCCTGACTTTTCTTTCAATGTTTCTTTCATTTAATTATGCTATGCTTTTGAGCTTCCGCTCTCAACAATAGACGAGCGCCCCTTTGAACTCTTACCTCTGTTGTGCGGGCTTTGCACTTGTCCGTGCCGGCGAAGATGTTGAGGGGCAGTGAGACGCCTGTACTGGAAATCCTTTGAGGACACTGATCGATGTCAACACGCCGCAGATCAATATCAATTCCTGAAGTGCCTCTGCCAAAGAGAAAATGCTTTATTTACTCTTTCTTCCTTCCGAAATAATGGAATCGATTGTGATCAATTTTATGCAAACTCTTCAACTACTATATACTTTGATAAAGAGAGTCACCAAGGGAGAACGACGCTTTTTTTTGCGATTTGCCCGTCAAAGGGTGGGGAAAGCTAGCGTTCAGCTGTTCCCACCCATCCAAAGATAGAGTAATTCAATGGGAATTTGTTCCATTGATGCGTACATAAGCTGGTCTTGTGGGGGTGGAATGATGTATTGTCATATCTGGCAAACTCATAAAATTTCCATGCTTCTCGGTTCACCAAAAACTAACTCCTCTTTTGCCTGCACCGCACGAAGAGGGATTTTTTCTCGCACTTTGCTACTCAGCCAAGCAAGTCATTGTTTATCAACGAAGCGAAACGTTTGAGCTCCAAACGAAAACAACTCATCAAATTCAATTTACTCTTTCGTATCCTTAAACTTCTCAACACGTTTCGTCAGTAGCAGGTTTGCAATTCATGCATGGATGAATAAGACTTGAAGTGGTGCAAACTTGCAAATTTTGCATTCTGGGAGATAAATCGAATTTATTTTAAATTCATAATAAATCGTTTAGATATGCAGATTTGATAAGACTATAATTTAACTTGATAAGCTTATATAAAGGCCTAATAAATCATATTGGGGAATTCTATTGATATATTATTGGGGTTATCAATACCACTATGATGCAATGATAAACATATCTATATAGTTTGACTATTATTTAACCATCTAGAGAACATCAAAAGAAAATATTTTGAAACAAAAACTGTATCTGGTTGGAAATAAACACAAATCAACAACTGTG
Organism: Phlebotomus perniciosus; assembly: GCA_918844115.2. Taxonomy (NCBI): domain Eukaryota; kingdom Metazoa; phylum Arthropoda; class Insecta; order Diptera; family Psychodidae; genus Phlebotomus; species Phlebotomus perniciosus. The sequence goes on along the minus strand of CAKKOB020000182.1, from coordinate 31,404 downwards.
AAAATTATTAACTTGTTAAAATGCCATTCACCATGCAGGATTTAACTAAAAAGTATTCAAATTTGCTGTTGTGCTATTTCAAATGTACAATTCAATGGTCCATTGTGGAAATAATTGAGAGATTTTGTGTGAAAATATGAAACAATAAATAAAATTATGCTCTTGCAGCTGAAAACTATGCTATATAGAGCTTCAAGATATTTATCCTATTGCGATATACATTTTGCGGTGAAATTAATTGGAAAACAATTTAATAAAGCTTACGCAGAGTGCTTAATAAACTCTATTCAGAATAGAGAGGAAGCTTTGTTCATGATCTCTTTTTGTCTCTCCTGGGGAGAATACAATCAATTGGAACACTGACGGTATATAAAATGATAGCTCATTTCTGGTGAAATATATATATTCAAGTTGAATCTGAGACATTTTCTGTGGGATGCTTTTGATATGAAAATACGACAAACGGGGGAAAATTGAGGATATGTGTTTTGAGAAATATCATGAATATTATTTATGGTAATCACTCGGATTACGATGGAGGGAAATGGTGTTAATAAAATATACAGTCAACTATATTTAATGGCATCGTTTGATTCTTTTATAGCATTGCTGTCTTGAGCGTTGTCATCATCCATTATAATGTTTGCTCATGTACCCCCTCATGGGGGAGGTGAACTTCAGCCTCCCATTGGAGTAGTGGTGAACTCACAATAAATCGTGATATAAATAAACAATTTCTCGGATTCAACCCCTTATCCATGCGGAGCACGCAGCTCCCATCTTCAGCAAAAATTGTCGTTGACGCAGAAATTGACTGAAAAATTTCATGTGCGTCTACACGATAAATAAAATGCCCTTTTTTCCGCACCTTCCAAGTTATTTTCTGGTCAATTTCTGCCTCACCAACTCACCCCCATCAACCACTTAGGGTGCTGGATACACGAAGAAAAAAATAAACACACCTGCTGGCATTATTGAAATTATGAGTGAACTCACTTGAAAAAGTACGTTCCATTTTCGTAGCCAAAAAACGGCACTGTGTACGTCAGCATCCATATATTGCCACCTCCACAGTCATAGTATGGCTTCGACCATCGACCATCCTCGTACTTCACCGATAGAATTTCATCAGCTACACGATCCGTGCTATTTGAGTACAGGTGGTAAGCTGAAATGTATGATTTAAAGTATTTCATATTAAATTCCTTCGTCAATTGTGAGGCTGGCATAGCCACAGCATTTCTTAACCCACGGAATCCCCTCAACATCATTGAAATGCCATACAAATGAACAGCAAGGTGAGACAAGTCCCTGTTCAAGAGATCGCAAAGAATTTGAAATTTTTCTTATGGTTTACCCCAAGTGTCATTGAGTTTTCTTTACATTTAATTTGAGCTTTAAAAGAAGCATATGGGAAAAGAAAATGTTAGGAAAACAATTTCTTTTCTAACAAACATTTATGCTCTACTAAATATATGAAAGTTAAACAAAATTCTAACTTTACGCTCTAGTGCTTTGCAGAATTAGCCAAACATATGTTTCACGATTTGCAAATATAGTCGCAAAGAGTAACATCATCCCCAAGAGATAACAAAGTTAAGAGTTTATTCAGTTTGTTAACTTTAAACGTGAAAATTCTGAGTTCAAATGTGTTTTAAAATTTACTTCATTTCAAATCCACCAGTCGCCTCCACTGCCAGTGGAGACGCCTGGTCACTCTTGCAACTTGTACAATTTTCAAGGAACAATATCTCCGCCTTGGCAATGTCTGTTCATCATCCATCTAGAGCTCATTCTTGGTAAACGGAGGCATGTGTTGAGAATGGCCGAAAAAAGGGATTGTTCTCATCAAATAGTGGGATCGACACATTTGAGAAATGGCCACGTATCGAGAGATATCTCATTTATTTTCACAAATAAATAACACTGGTGGACAATAAAGAGAATGACGCTTTAGGTAAAGATAGGGTGAAAAAAAAGGGTTTCCCTTTATCCACAAGAATACACCGCATATGAAGTGATAAAATAAATCAAAAAAATAAAATTCAACAAAGGATGAAAATTTCTACACGCACAGCATCAAAGAGATAAATGTCACAAATTTTCTTTCATCCCTCACTCTGGGAGAAAATTGAAATGAGAAAATATTTCCCCGTCCATAAAGCAAAAGTTTTCTTCCCTCGCCTATCTATTAAATCACTAAAGTTTCCGTAGACCCTGTGACTGACTTTGAGCCTGTGTTTGTGAGATCTGTAAGTAATTTTCACATAACATCAAACTCGTCATGCAACTCAATCATCATCGTTATTTTCTGATATAATGCAAAAGTGTCAAGGAAATGGTGGAAAACATTATAGGATTTCATTTGTAATATCAACTTTTGCCACCCCTTCTTTGGAAAAGCATGAAATGTCTTCTCCTTGTTGCGAAGATGTTTACACGTAAGATGATTCAAAACTTTCTCTGTGTGTTACATCAAAAAGAATTCCCTATCAGATTCTGCACAAACTTGGCGCAATCTCTTGTAAACAAGTTGAGAGAAATATCTATATACTTTGAGAAATATGATTACAAATAATACTTTTTCACGCAAACAAAATGCAATTTTCCACAGAGAGAGAGAAATTCTCATACAAAAAGTGGTTGATTAGTTAACTTTAATACTTAATCAATATTTATGATTACGACAGTTGGGCTGTGAAACACTCTGGTTTATGTATATAGTATTGAATTGTCATTAAACACCACAATTTATCTCTACATGTTGGTTCTATTACAACCATGAAATTCAATCCAAATTGCAAATAAAATTTACATAGTCATTAATTATTTAATGGTGCTCTTTTTCAATTATATTTCACGATAAATTTATGAGCTAGAACAGTGAAATTTTTTAATTTGATCATTAAGTGAAATTTAATTTTTATAATTTTGTTTAACTGCTTGTAATATATCCGGAATTTTAATAAGTAGGTAGGTAGGTTTAATAAAATTCAAGTTCAGCCTATAGATAAAATTAACTATTTATTTATGAAATGAGATTGAATTTTTTTTTCGAACATCAATAGTTAAATTTCATTGAATATCAAAATAATTAATACTGGTGCCTCGTTTCCCCGATTGACCTGGGAATTCGCCAATTCAATGTGCTCAAATTTGTCATGGACTCAAAAATGAGTATTATTATATAATTGAATTTGCTTTTTTTCACTATTTTGGATGCCAAAGCTGCAGAATTTCCCATACAAATTGAATTATTTTTCCTACAAGCTTGGAAATGTGTATCAATTAAAAGAATTATGATAAAATATTAAAAAGTTTGACAATAAAGCAAGCTCTCCATTTAATTATGTGGACTTACAACAAATTTAGAGGTATTAATGTGGATAATTTAGTTTATTCCTGGAACGAGAAAGTCATGTAGAATTGCAACAATTTACGTTAATATGTTTTGAAACTAAATATTTGCATAATAAGTGGATTCCTAAGCTCACAGTTAGTCCTCGGCACACGTTGGTCTGTGGTCGGGTGTCGGTTGTAATTTGCGCCCAGTTCCAATTGAATCAAGTGAGTACTATTGATCGTGATCTCAACATAATGCACTTCCCACCATATGTGAATTTCAATTGAGCCAATATATATAGGTGGGGCGAACACATATTGAGTCGTTTATTAGTCAACTTCACACCCTCGAATTGGATTTCGTAGGTTTCTCGCTTGAATCTCTTCCCCCCACCCACTCCCTTAAAAAATTCGATGAATAAATAAAGCCCCAAGTACTCATGAGCTTTCCATGCCAAACCAGCAAACCCCAGCTCATTTTCAGTCAGTTTATATTTGCAGAGCAGTAAAAAACACCAGAGATGGAACCCTGTATTTTCATTACACATATTTGCATATTTTATCATTCACATGAATAGACCCTTAATTGAATTTGTAAGCCTCATATCCCACCTGATATTTCTGTTTAATTTTCCACTGGCGAAAAATGCATAAAAAAAATAGGAATATGAAGCACAAAAAATTCTGCATATACATTTATTTAAATTGAGGAAGAGTCAGAGACTGAAGAGTAAATTTATAACTTCATCAACATAAACCTAGTAAATTTTGAAAAAATACATATAAACGAAAGTTCGAGTGTAAATAATTTCCAACGGTGTACCTATAGATTTTTAATACCTTAAAATCCTATATTTTTCAACAAAAACTAATAGATTTTCACTGCATGTACAGCTTCGGGGGAACATTTCCACTCGGTAATTTATAGAAAAAACATTGTAATTTCCATCTCTACATCAAAATATTTCAACAACAATTTTGTACTAAACCAAACCACTCATATTTCAATTCATCTACTGACCATATTTTATGTCAATCAGCTAGGCGTGAATTGCTTGCTTCCGCAAAAATTTCAGCAAAATAATCAATTGTAATGGTGCTGTCAGACAACAACAGTTCAGTCAAGAGATTCTTATGGTTGAAAACTATTTATTGGCATTCTCCAGTGTGGAAAATCATGAAATTACCCCTCATATCTTGTTTGTTTTTCTGGAAATTTTATGATATTCTACTGGAAAATGCCATTAAATAGCTTTCAACAATAAGAAATTGTTGACTGAACTGTTAACGTCTGACAGTGCCATAAGGTTTTTCCCCTTCATAAAAAGTGTAAAACTAATAAATATTCAAAATTGAAACAACTAAATACATATTTAAAATGTATAATATATAGTTTTTTTATATTTTTGAATTCATCAAAGAATTAATTTGATGGGGCAAAATTTTTAATAAATTTTTCATACGTAATATTGATTGATATTTAGGGACTGGTGCATCAAAGGCATTGCCCATAGAAAGCCTTCTCACAGAATTCTATATGTTTTTTATTTTGTTAAGTCAAAAATGAATTTTAATTGATTTTATGGTGAAGTTCTAGTCGCTTTCAAAGTTTTCTTTCTAAAATTTTCTCCAATATTCATTAATTCTAGCATTATAGATTTATTTTTCTTTGAAAATTTTAGCATTTATGAATTCCACAAAAAAAATAATTTTCAAATGTATTTTGCATTTGTCAAAAAATGTTCTTTTATTCCCTTTGTAAATTTCGATTAATATTTTTGCTTCCTAATGGCCTAATGAATTCCCTATTCGGTAAATGAATTTAAATCTGCAATTCGAAATAATCTTCTTTATGCTATTTCATGGAAAATCTCCCAGAATTATTGATTTATCCAGTTCCACGAATTGAGCAAATTATTTAGACATTCATTGCAAATTTCAAGCATCTCTGAGAGGTTTATGATAAAAAAAAACGCATTGTTGCACAGCAATGCACACAAAAATCCAGCGTAATTGAAAAAGTTTGAATCAATTTTCTAAGAGACTAATTAATTTAACTTGGCACAGTGAGGTGCTTCAGTTTCATATTACTGGATGAGAGGACAAACATGATTCCTCCATGAATCTAGTGTTTCGAACCACTCTTTAATATCATCATACCCAGCAGATTGGTAAGCGATTTAATAACAATTTCCAAGTTGCATGTTCAGATTACTATATACTCGTGTTTTTTATATGTATATACTTTTTTCCTTTGGCAGCATTTTTTCCTTGTTAGCCGCCGTTGGCTCCTTTTAGATTGAATTTTCATTGTGTGCAGGATACAAGATGGAAACTTATAATAAGGCATCGTAAAAAAGTTGCTGAAAAAGTTGCACAACAGAAGGGTGAAGCGGTGTACAAGTTTGTTGTTTTTCTGCCAAGTTGGATGATGCAGCCCAGTCTTCTGCAGTGTTCAATTGAACGCTTAAGTGTCCATTTGGCTCTTTTAAAAGCCCTTAAAATGGGATTATGCGAGGATCTCCTGCCTTTAAAAGGGTGGGTAAGTTTAATTTTGGGAGCTTTTATCTGGGCTTTGTATTTCTTTTATTTTTCTTTTCAAATTTGAATTTAGCAACTTTGAGTTTCCAATTGAAAATTGGCTCAAAGCCAAGTGTTATATATTTTGCTTCCCATTCCTGTTGAACAGTACGGAAAATAATGATATTCGTGTCCGATAAATAAATATACATTGTATACTGAAGGAAGTCCCAATTTTCTTTCTTCCAAGTTTGTGGCAAAAGAGATTTCACGTTTAGGGTCGGAAAATGAATTCAGCTCGAATATGAAAATATATCCCTAAATGATATTCTTATGCATACAGAAAGTTTATTGTTTCGTATGGTTTCTCTTTGTTTTCTTGCTTCCTTTTTGCCACATCTTTACCGCCAAATATATTTTTGCTCAGGCCAAAATTCACGTATAATTTTGTGTTTTTCCCTCAAATAACAGTCCCTTATGAACCTGGTTATTTGATATTTGTTTTCTCGTATCAAATATAAAAGTTAATTATTCAAAGCTGAAAATCAATATTCTATGAGCAGGAAATCACTGCAATCCTGCGGAAATTTTTATTTTTTGGGACATTTTTCTCGTCACAGGTAGTCTCATTTATATGTAACGAGTCAAAAGTCAAATTGAGCAATTTATTTTAATTTGCTGAAGGTGTTGCAAAGTGGAGGACAAAACAATTTTCCTGTGTTGAAAATGCTGAGTCGCGTGAAAATTTTATTGCAGAGTCACAATGTGAAACAATGAATTACCGAAAATATTTTTCCACCTAAAACTTTTACCTCAACAATGTTTTTAGGTGATGGAGGGAAAAGTGAAAAATTTCTCCAACTTTGTTCCCACTTTTTTCTTTTTTATAATACACTTAAGTGTGCAAAATGTCTCATGAGTTTGTGGAGAATATATGGCCAGGAAGTGAATGGTGTTTTATAAAATTTACATAAATGCCAGGATTAAACATGCGACTATCAACAGGTAAATTTCCCATTAGGTACTTCACAGCTAACGCACGCACACCTCTTGATTTTCAAGACTTATAGCAAGGGGGAGATATTATAATGAGAAGAGGTGTACTCTTGAATGGAAGTTCGCAAGCATTTTTGGAAGTGGAAGTGCTAAGATATGAATTAAGTCAATTAAGTAATTTTTTAACCATTAAAGAATCTTTCAGAACGTTTTATGAGCTTTTCGAAAAATTTCCAAAACTTTTGGGTCAATTTGTGAGCTTTAAAAATTGTTACAAGAATTTAAATCAAAGTATTGAGATGAAAGCTCTTCAAAGCTTCTGGTAAAGTTTTTAATATTTTCATTAAAGCTTCCCTTAAGCTCTTAATGCTTTTCTGCAAAATTCCTTTAAGCTTCGTTTCAAAACTAATATTAAAGCTCTTCAAAGTTTCCTTTAGGGTCATTAAAGCTTCGTTTCAAAGCTCTTTTAAACCTTGACAGGTCTTTAAAGCTTCCATTCAATACTCTTTTATGCTTTTTTCCAATGCCTCTTAAAGCTTCTATTAAAGCTCTTTAAGTTTTCTTTACAGCTCTTCAAAATTTCCTTCATGGTTTGTAAAGCTTTTCTGCAAAACTCTTTTAAGTATCGTTTCACATGTTAAAATTAAAGCTTTCAAAGCTCCTTTGAGCTTTCTTTTAAAGCCATTTTCCAAGCAGAGTTTTCCAACATTTTCGAAATTGGGAAACTTTCAAACAAAATATAGAAGTGATGTACGCCTCCTTAACCCTAATATCTTCCCCTTGACTTATAGTTTCTGGCTCTTGGGGATGACTTGTGACGACTATGAATGGCGCACTTTATGCACAATTTTCTTGCCATTAGCATATTTCACTCAGGTGGGCCGGCTAATAAGAAGTTGTAGGTGAAACCTAATTGATATTTATCCTCATGGAATCCTTAATCAAGAATGAGCATCTGTGGACGATCTTGAGCTCTCTCCCCATTAGCTTAGATAAAATATTTATAAATGAAAAAAACTCACATTTGATGTACTGCTCATTCCTCGCGATGACCTTATCTGCATTCTTGCGCGCCAGGAAGAACCACTCCGAAGTGTTACCCAGATAGTGATACTCAGCCGCTAAATCCTTGGCCAGTGATGCACCCTGATCAGGTGGTGGGAGACGATAGGCGAAGGGACAGAAGAGACCCTTCTTGGCCGGATGCTGATTCCAATCAAAGCAATTTCCCGCCGCAAAGATATCATCGTCAAACTCCACCATCGAGAGCACGGATGCATGAAGCAGATGCTCAGATTCCTGAACGGCTGGTGAGGTTAATTTAAAAATTCTGGGAAGTAGAAAAATAGAGGAAATCCCAGATTTAGGAGTACATTAAGCTCAGGACTATATGGTGGTGTTTTTCAGGGGCTTATGAAATTCATTTGCTCCACCACCCAAGGATTTTCATGGGTGTGTGGTGATAATTCTTAACGACATCATTCAACCCTGTCATTCTGGGGAATTTTCATCACATTAGAAAACACCCCGCCATAAACATTTTCTCAAAAATGTATACCAAAAAGCCCTGGAAAATGGTGATACTGAATAGCTCTCATGGAGGCCCTGAGTCGTCAATGTTGTGAATTACGGCCGGAAAGCTTATCAGCCGGTGAAAGTGTCTCTATTTTAGAGATCTCACAACAAAAGTCTATTTTACAGCTTTTGGAGCTTTCAATTCATCATGTGACACATTCCTGGGTGAACTCTGAAATGAATAGCCTCTCATGCGAGATATCCTGGGTGCTAATTACCTTTCCCTGGCACAGATTTTCCCTGTCTCTACTCTATAGGCATTTTTCACACTACATTTCACTCAATCAACTGAGAGTATAAGAGTAGAGGAATTTTCATTTATCACTCAAAGTTAATTAAATTTATTGATGTATATAATTAAAAAAAATAATGCAATGACACCGATTCATTAAAAATGACAGAAATTTAACAGAAATTAATATCAGTATCGATGGCAGAATTTTAATTTTAATATAATTATTATTTTTGAATTAATTTGGCAAGTAGGTATGGAATTTTTTATGCATTTCGGGAGAGGAATTCAAAAAATTTCACACCTTCATATTGAGTATGAATATTTTAAAATATTACAAAAACAACTTCATGGAAACGTATTTTATTGTTTGATAAAATTAATTGATGGGGAATTTAGTGAATACCAAGGGGGAGATATTATGGTCAGAAGTGGTGTACATTTGAATGGAAGTACGTGTGAGCTTTAGAAGTGAAGGAAAAGTGCTAAGATAACTCAGGCAATTTTGAAAGCTTCCAAGGAATAACTGGAACTAAAGTTGTTCCAGAGCTTTGAAAAATGTAAGCAAAATTACCTGAAATCTTTCTTAAACAGATGTAAAGCTCTACAAAATGTGAAAAGCTTAGATACTTTTTAGGACATTTGAAGTTCTAGTTAAGCTTTTGAAAGTTATAGAGAGCTTTTGCATCTGCAATCTGTAAAATGAAAATCTTTTCTTGAAGGTGTCATAGAAAGCTTTAAAAATCCTCCATATGGAAGCTTTAGAAACCTTTATTAGAAAGCTTTTTTTTAGAAAACTTACTTAGCAAACTCTAGCTTTCTTCCCTTTTAGAAAGCTCTCGTTGGAAAGATTTCTTAGAAAGCTTATTTAAAAAGCTCTAGAACACTTTCTTTGGAGAGATTTTCTAGAAAGCTCTCTTATGAAAGATTTCTTTGAAAGCTTTAGAAAGCTTTCTTTGGAATTCTTTGGAATGATTTCATAAAGTTTACTTATAAAGCTCTAGAAAGCCTTGGTTGGAAAGATTCTTTAGAAAGCTTAGTTAGAAAGTTTAGCTTTATTTGTAAAGCTTTCTTAGAATTTTTTTAGAATGCTTTCTTTGGAAATAGTGCTTAGTAAGCTTACTAAAAAAGTTCTAGAAAGCTTTCATACAAATCTTAATTGGAAAGCTCTTTTAGAAGATATCCTAGAAAGCTTCCGTAAAAAGCTTTAGAAGACTGTATACAAAATAATTTTTATATGATGAAAGCTCTTCAAAGCTTTCGAATTGGAGCTTTGGGGATCAAAATGTAGAAGTGTTGGAAGTAGTGTACGTCTTTCTGACCATAATATCTCCCCCTTGCAAAAAGCTTCCTAAGATTTCTAAAGTTCCATATAAGTAAGCTCTCTAAAAAAAAAAGCTTTTTAAG
>CAKKOB020000182.1:0-21232 GCA_918844115.2 Phlebotomus perniciosus | reverse complement strand
AAAAAGCTCTAGAACACTTTCTTTGGAATTCTTTGGAGAGATTTTCTACAAAGCTCTCTTATGAAAGATTTCTTTGAAAGCTTTAGAAAGCTTTCTTTGGAATTCTTTGGAATGATTTCATAAAGTTTACTTATAAAGCTCTAGAAAGCCTTGGTTGGAAAGATTCGTTAGAAAGCTTAGTTAGAAAGTTTAGTTTTATTTGTAAAGCTTTCTTAGAATTTTTTTTTAGAATGCTTTCTTTGGAAATAGTGCTTAGAAAGCTTACTAAAAAAAAGTTCTAAAAAGCTTTCATACAAATCTTAATTGGAAAGCTTTTTTAGAAGATTTCCTAGAAAGCTTCCGTAAAAAGCTTTAGAAGAGTGTATACAAAATAATTTTTATATGATGAAAGCTCTTCAAAGCTTTCGAATTGGAGCTCTGGGGATCAAAATGTGGAAGTGTTGAAAGTAGTGTACGTCTTTCTGACCATAATATCTCCCCCTTGGTGAATACCTTAAATTAAATTATTATAATTAAAAATTTGACAGTTTATTCTTTTGAAAATTTAATGACAATGCGGAATTTTAAATTTTTAAATATAAAGTGTTCTATCAGTAATCAATTATTCAACATTTTTGGAACGATTTGGCGATAGTGTGGCCTCCCTGCACTGCGACCTGTAAGTTCTTTTGTGCATATCACAATGAGCCCATGAAATACATGGACTGTCTCATAAATTGACTGCGAGAATTTGATTGGTCTGTTTGCTCAAAACTCATGCATTTTAAAATGCTTCCTTTAGGCGTTTATGTTACCGAATTTCCATCAAATGAAAATTGTAAGTATGGGAGAAAGAGGTAAAATAATCGCCCCGTTCTCCCTTATTTAAATTTATTTAAAATTTCCTTAATATTTACCAAGCCGGATAAATATGATGGTCGTTTAAAAATCATAATATAAAATAATTCATAGCCCATAGGAAACATTTTAAGCCCACGAAAGAGGCCAAGAGTGTAAATTCTGTGTCAGGTGTTGAGAGGATGTATAAATTTTCGACACTTGATTTTTTTGCACTTCCCACGTCACACATTAATCAAAAGTTGTTCTGTGAATTTTTCAAATCCCTCACCAGAGGTGAGATGAGACCAAAAGCATCCATGTTGAAATCCAATTAAGCAGCTCTTTTTCTCACCCACCTCAGCCATTAAATCAAATGTGGATTTTGGGGAGAAAACTTTGCCCTGTGTTTTATTCATTCCGTGTGGAAAAATTATATACCCTCTGCCACCCCCCTTCCTCACCCATGAAAAGCGACTCAATGAGCTTTAGCAGAATTTCCCATTCATTCTCAATCGAGCCTTTTGCGGGGTGGGCTTTACCGTCGCGGGATTTATTGCATGTGAAATTTTTCCTGAGGGTGGATCCTCAAGAAATCCATAAATAAGAAGGGCAGCTCAGCTGTCGCGTGAAGTTTTTTTTTTGAGAATCCATCGCAGAAGAGTGCGGCATTTATCATAGTGAAAAAGTTTCACTCCCACAATCGCTCATTTTGCAGGTGTTTTCGAGGGTTTCGCCCTCTTGATGCACTTAACACACGCCACGCCATTGATTTTTGCTTATCCTCACAACTTTGATGATTTCCTTCGACCATTCATCTTAATGGCTCGGCTTTTAGGATGTTATGTGAAATTTGTTTGGCTATAAGGTTAGGGCTGACTTGGCTGACTTAAAACTTAGGGCTCTATTCAGACATAAGGCCTAAACTTAAAGTTTCGGTTAGTTAAAATCCATCTTAAATTTTAAGATTATTTTAAGTCTAGGTCGTCTAGGTTAAAGTATAAGTCTAGCTTGAAACTTGAGGCTAGTCTAAAGCTTGACTAACTTCAGATTTAATCTAATATCTCTTACTTGCTTACTTGGGTAAAGCTCATGCGTTATTTTGTAAAATTTTATTTTGACTTTCGAAAAAGATTTTCGGGCTATTTTTACTATTATTTTCTAAGCAAAGTTAATAAGAGATTGATGGATACTATAAATTATACGGTTATTACCATTAAATGCTCGAAGGGAGGATTTTTTCTTAAATGCATGAGTTTATATTTCGGGCAAACAAAACAAACAGTTTCTCACAGTCAATTTATGGGACAGTCCCTGAATTCCTGGGCTCAGTATCAACAGCCACAGAGTATCATATTAATATCACCCAACGACGTTCCTCCAGACGTTTATGTTTGCATTTAGGGCAACTCCATTGCGGGATGGGGAGTTTTTTAATCAAGAAAGCACATCTCTAATCTCACGAGAAGAATTCCGTGATTGTGTGTCTGTTTGCTTTCCGGGACACAGAAATAATTATATAGCCCACAGAAGAGACATTCCACATCCAAGAAAAAAGAAAGACGCCTCGTGAATGGAATATATTTCCCATTTTCGCGTCAACTTCCGGGAAAAAGAAGGTTGGTGGACGATAAAGTGATTAACCCATTAAAGCCAAACATTTAGTCTGCGCTGTATCTTCTGTTCCTCGGAATGACTAAGAAAATATTTACACAAGAGTTGTCGTAAAAATCCCTTGGAAAAATAAAAATTTTCCTCCCCTGCCCTATATTTTCCTATCTCAGGATCTCATGGTGATTACAATGAGATTTATCTTACACACTAAGTAAACTTTTTTCCATTTGGAGATTGTCAATATTTCCTTAGACACATTGTGTCGCATGATGTGAAGAGAAAAGGAAATGAAAGAGCCTTTTACTATAGAGAAAAGACCCTTTTAGTGCCCGTAAACTTTACACAAACATTTCTCCTACTAATGACCAGAGAGCTTCACATGATTTCCTCTTTGAATATACGCAAAATTCACCAAGTGTTCTTATTTAATTTCCGCTATACGCACCCACAGCGATTCCAGCGACTCTCACTGAAGAATTTAATTACCTGATATGAGCAAATCCTAAATGTTCCTCCTGGCTACGGCAATAACTCATATGTATACTCTTTATGTAAAATTGCATTATGCCTCCACATATAACCTACATCGATGTGAAATCATTGGAAAAGCGTTCTGACGTGGGAAGTCAATGAAATGACCTGAGTGAGTGGAAGTCCGGGATATCACATGAGATGTGACCTGAGTTATCCCTCGTGGACAAAGGGCAAATATGTAACAATGAGAAAGTGAAAATCCATTTTATCCCAGAAAGGTGTATCAATGAATTTCCCTCGCGGCATAATCAACAACCAAGGGTGGTATATTAAAGTGAAGTGGTGTAAGACTTTAAAGAATTATTACATAAATTATGTCAGTTTTAAAAATATTCTTAGCTATTAAAATAGCTACAAGAAAAACTGCTATAGGGAAAGCCTTGAGGGATGGTACACACGACGACATGGAACATTTCATTTTTTACCTATAATATTATCCCTTTATGAATTTGGCCTATGGCAATATATTTAAATAGTGAGTCATAAGCCTCACTTTTCCTCCAAAAAAGAGGTAGATTTTCCTTTTTTCCTAGTTTTAGGAAACAAAAATCAAAAATAGGCAGAAAACTGTAATTCTGATGGGTAATATTTCATACAATTTTTCTTATTTAAAATCACTTTTCGTAAAAACTACTATACAGGCACATAAAGGGGTTCATCAGGATTGATATTCACGAAAAAGTTTTTGGGCTGAAGGAGACTATTTTTGTAATTGGAAGAAAATTCATAAACATTACCCAAATCACGATATGGAACATATGAGAGATTACGACTTGGCACAGTAAATCTGGCAGCTCTATAACGGGCAACTTATGGCCAGTGATATTTTAGAGTTGCCAGAGTGACGTTGTCATCGAATCGTCAAGTAAAAACATGGTTTCCAGTGTCATAAAGATATCTCTTAGAAAAATTGTTTCAAAGTGATATTAAAACGTGAAATCTATTGTAAAAATGATTTAATCAGGTAGATTAGAGTTCCGTTTAAACACTGTAGTGTAACTTTTTGTGACCAGTGCAATATTTACGGTGAAAATTAAGGTGTTCTCAGCCGTGGTGGATTGTGTGCCAAGTCGCGAACTCGACGACGACATGGAACAATTTGCCACTTATTTTTCATTTTCCTCTTTAGGAAAATTTAAGGATTTCCTGGAATTTGGCGAGGCAAGATTTTGTACCTAGTTAGTGAGAGATTTTTTTGCCATAGTTGGAGAATCAATTCGGTTTGTGTGGTAATCAGAAAAAATAACAAACTTGGACATCATTTTTGTGTGCCATCCCTCAAGGCTTTCCCCTTCCTATATTAAATTTTCAGTTTTAAATAGACTATTTACCTAAAGGTAGATCCACACTATCAAATTAGTGTGATTTTATTGGAACAAAGTATATTTTTAATGTAGAATAAACTCTAATCCTTAAACTTAAGCTAGCTTCTAGCTAGACTTAAACTATGTAGCTTTAAATCCTAAGCCAGATTTAAACTAGCAATGAACCTTAAGTTAGCCTTAAGCTTTAGGTCCAGCGTTAAACTAGGCCATCCTTAAGCTAATCTAGAGCATTAGGCGAGCTGCCAGCCTTGAGGTTTAGCCTTCAATTTTAGGATTTTTCTCTTAAATTTTATTACATTTCCCTTTTTAATAGTAATCAACTATAAATTCACCCTGAATGGTTGGTTTGTCATATTTTAAACCACTTGAACCTCAAAATGTGATGTACAAAATAATTTTCCCAGAGTCACCACCTTGTTAAGCGATATGAGAGATTGCCTGAAGCGACAATAGGACTCACCTGGTGAGCATGTTTGCTCTATTGACGGCCACTTCCGCCTCAATCCGGAATCTGTCCTGGGCATAACGGTCCACCACCCCCTCGCCTAGATTGAGGGCCGTGCCGGCCGTACAATTGGCACCCAAGAGGTGTTGACTCTCCACAATTTGCAGGAAGCGCGTGACCACATCGCGTCCTTTCATCAGGTTCAACCTATTGTTGCGTGTTGTCTCGTCAAATTGCATTTGTTCCTCATCGATGAGCTCATGACTCCACTCTGGGATCTCCTGGACATCCTCTGTGGCCTCCTCTGGTGGCTCATCGTCGGAATATAGACCACTGGGACTGAAGCCGGGCACATCTGCCTCCCCGCCCAGTTCGTCATATTGTCTGAAATCTGCTGATGTGGAGTTAGCAAGTCGATTGTTTCGCACGGTGGTGGCCTCCGTGGAGGGAGTCTCTGTCGCGACTGTCGTGTTAGCGAAGGCTGAAGCACTCAAAGCATCACTCCGTGCCTCAGACTCTCGAAACCGCTCATTGTCCCACGAAGATGAGTCTGATTGATAGAACATGGCATAGCTTGAGGAGGCCTCGAGGGCTAAATTGTTCGGTCTATGGTGATGTTCTGTGTGCTCTCGCTTCCTCTTCAGCCCGTGGCTCGTGTGATTGGTCTTGGAACGCTGGAATTCCAGCAACTTGACGCCTCCCCGATGGTTGGCCCTGTGTGTCTTTGACACTGTGAACATGGGGGAGTTGGGCATATTCTTTCGCGAGAACTTAAACATCTTGATCTGATGTTTGCTATCTAGTTTGTGGTGTTTGTGGTGAGGATTTGGGGCGTGATCCTCATCACTTGGGGGATGATGCTTGTGGAATGCTAAAGCATCGGTGTCATTGAACACCTGACTCCATTGGCCCGACTCTGAGCTCAGAATCTCCGGATACTGACCGGCTGTGGCCTCCACATCACTGGTATTATTTTGTGGCAATTTCCGGGTGAAAATGGATCTGCGACTATGACTGGATTTTGATGAGTGCCTCGTGCGCGTATGATGATGGCTCTCAGAGGCATTGAGAGTGTCCAGGAAGGCCAGGAAGTGCATAAACCACCAGATGAGGTGATTCCCCAGCATGACACCCTCTTTTTAATGCACTTTAACTTTCTCAGTCGATCAAATACACACAACTTTTATTCTCACTTTCCTAACATGAAAGCACATTATTCACCATGGAATTTTAGGTCACTACTGAACACAACTTTTCCCATACATCGTCACTAATGCTCCACAGTGCCTCGTGCCACCCTCTGCGCCATGGCAATACACCAGCAATCATTTCACTCTCACTCTCGATGTGGCGTCTTGGCGCAGAGCGGCTCCCTTAAGCTACCTCACAAAATGTTGATTTTACATTGTGGAAAATTTTATGGGGGTTTTTACAAAAGGGTGAGGAATCAAAAGAAATTTGAATTTTACGATTTTACAGTTCATTTTACACAATAAAGATAATATTTCAGCCCCCAGTGCCGCAAGAGATTAGAGTCAGCAAGACATAGAGAACAAATAAAACTTTATAGCTTCACTCGCGAGGTGAATCTCTGATCTCGCAGGCTCCTCAACACAATCGATTGACTTCATTTATCACAAGGAGATGACTGAGAGAGAGCTGTGCAATATTCTTGTGACACCAATTGTCGCAAGTTATATGTATAATGTGTCTCAAAGAGCATTGTGGGTGGTTAATGGCGATAAAGACACGTTTTTCTCAACCTCACGATTGCAATTTAAAGTTAGTGGCGTGTAGAAAATTTAAAAATAAAACCTTAGGTGAGAAAATGTCACGATTCATGGAAAATGAAGGAGAAAATGTGAATCATTCATTGCAAATAAGAGAAATAGTAATATTTATATAAGCAAAAATTTCTCAAAACTATTCAATCGTTTATTTTGAGCATAAAATCGAAAGCAGTTTAGGAACTAAATTGGAAAATTATCATCTAATTAAAACTCATTTTATTACGCCTATTGCTATAGTAATAAAATGAAGCTGAATCGTTGGAAATTTCTCCTAAAAGCCCTAAAAGTATGCAAATGATATCGACCATTAAATGTGAATATCGACTAAAACTATGCAAATTGTGAAATTTTTGCCTAAAAATAGGCAAATTTTATTCCGTATTGCCTACAAATACAGTTTTTGTTTGCATTAAGAATTTAACCATAAAAATTTCGTTTATTCGTTACGAAAAATTTAAATATTTCAACAACTGAAATTTCCCTAATGGAATACCCGCTGCTGGTGATTTCTATATTATTTTGTGACTCGCCAGTAATTAGTCACTGTCATCGAGAACGTTCTAAGCTGACTCCTCTGGGAGCGAGAAAAAGGATTCTCTCCGGATGACTCATAATGCCAAATGCGTGTTATCGTGTCGTGCAAAACTTTTGATCCACTGTCCGAAATTCAGCCTCCGGCACGAAATATGAGATTTTCAGTGTGAAAGAGCCACGTCGTTTAAATTCTCCTTGCCTTGGTGCAACGGATGGAAATTGGGTTAACGAGGAGAAGCATCTAATGGGATGCTGGGGCGAAGAGGAAATTAGATTACTCGCAACTCATCGTGCAATATTAAATTGCAAACTGGTAATTGACTTTGTTTTGTATGCTGGGGAATCATTAAATATGCGCCCAGAGAGTTTTGTGACTCATTTAACTTGCCACCATCGTTCAATGCTTTTTTTCTACATATGATTAAAGCACTGAGATTAGTTGTTTCCGTGTGATGAATTTAATATTTCCCCGCAGGCTCTTCGAAGGTAGCCCAGAGAGTTTTTACAAGAATTTTCTTCTTTTCTGTGTTAAAATTTTCCGCATGAAGAATTTCTCAGAGTCCTTCAAATAAGAAGAATTCTCTAGACTTGCCGAAAAAAATGCTCTTGTCTTTTAACGGAGTCTGTGGGAAAGGTATGTGAAATATTCTGTGATTTTTTTTACACCGTTCTCCCTTTCGATGGTTGAGTGAAAAAAATTGCTGAAATTGCCAAATTTCCGGGAAATTGAATACTTCCATACCCAGAAATTGCTGATAAAGATAGTTTTTCCACATTATGAATTTTATTTTCCGACCAGAGATGAGCATTTCTTACACATTCAGTGTAAATTAATGACAATTGAGAAAGTTAAAAAAGAAAAAAAGACATTTCTTGATGGATACAACATTTTTTTCCTTTGCTCTTTCCCCTTTTAAACTATTCAAAGTCCCTTTTTAGTCATCTTTGTGAAAAATTTACTTTCTTTATTACTCTTTTGATATTTTCTACACGTTGACGGGGTGTAAAAGCTCTTCCCTATCACTCAAAGACGAAATTCCATATAGAGATAGAGGATAAAAGAGCTCTAGAAATGCATCCACGCGCCACATGAACTGGTGAAAATCACCAAAAAGGGATTTGTTTTTTTCTTCCGAATATGAGTATCTCGGAAGACCCTTGAGCATTCTCCGTTGCTTTGTGTATCTTCATAGGGTTGTTTTGGTGGGAAATTCTCTCTTTATTCACGCATCCTTCCTCACTGTTTGCCCCCGAGGCGACGAAAGATTCCACCTCTCCATGTGAAAAAAGGGGTTTGGCTGAGGGAAAAGCCATCCGAGGAGAGATACGATGACAAGAAAATAAGTGTCGATCGACTGTGGTTGGGTTTTATGGAAGTGAGGGAGAAAATTCACAACGCCCTGATTAACCTTTTGTGTCCACTTTCATCACAGGCGAAAATGGTGTTTTTTTTTTCCTCCTTTCTGTGCTAAATTTCCTTAGACCCATCCAAAGAGCTGCCCATCAATCCCCTGTGGGAAATTGCCGGATAACCAGAACGGATTATGATTATTGAGATTGCTATTGAACCACTTTTTTCCTACCACCATCCCTCCGGAAATTCTATCAGGGACGAAATTCAATGTCAAAAGCATGAGTAAATTAGCTGGATTTTTTTTTATCAACCTATGTAACTTGCTGACTCTATCACAATTTCAATGAGGAGATTTTCTTCTTTTTATACTTTTCTCTTAATTCCACTGACACAGGATAACACTCTCGGCGCATTTAAATCACTGTCGGTGAGGCCAGGACACAACCTCACCGGTCAGAGTTCCACGAGAGACTATCGAGCATTGACTTAGCACTGGAAGAAGTCACCAGCGTTGGAAAGATCCGGCGGAGAAGTTGAGATACAACCGTTCAACTCACCAATTCAGTGGCAACTGATAATGTTCCGTGCAGACTCGTGGCACACCAGTCCAAAGAGGCAACTTTCCAGTGAGAGAGGAAAAGCTCCCCTCAGCGAAGCTTTTCTCTCTCGCTGAATTTTCTCATCCGCAGGGGAAATTGGCGTGAGGCTGCCCACAAATTGTTACCTCACCTCGACTCATGAATGAAAGCTATGTGACTACACTGAGAACATTAATTACACACAACACTTCACCGATGAGAGTGCCGAAAAATCCACTGCAACTCCATCCAAAGTCCTCATTAAAATTTCGTACGCTCTCACCTGGTCCGTCCGGATGCTCAGCCAAATATAAATTGAGCAGGGGATGGGGCATAAAATAATTGCATGTTTTTCTCACACACTTTCCCATTCATTTCCACCACCCGCGGCATTTATATTTTAGGTAGTACCTTTTAGAGATGTTTCGAGCCTTTTACCTCATTTAATTTCTCAGATAGGCAAACATGAAGGATTTCTGAGTTTTTCTCCTTGTTTTATTCAGGATTCCTGAGACGAAAAGCGAACTGTTTTTTTGGGAAGGTCGTGAAGCACAAAGGATTGTAAATGATTATAAACGAGGCTATATAAAAACAATTTCATGAAAAACTTTGGATAAAGAATAATTTAAGAAAGTTATTTTTTTATCTTTTATACGTATTTTATTATTTTAGATTTTAAACTTATGAAATTTCTCCTTAAATTCCATTTTTTTATTTTATTTTTCTGCTAGTGAATCTTTGAAAAGCACAAAATTTGCTATATGCTCTCCCAAAATGAGAAGTTATACCTCTGTATATAATAAACGCGAAGAGCGTCTTTGAATTTTAACATTGAAGTATTTCTCCTAGAGTTTATTGCTCGCTTGCAGAAATTATTCAACCAATTAGGAAAGTTTCTTTAAACTTATTTCGTTTGGCCTCTCTCTTTGAAGCACACTTTGGAGAGATATGGGAATTTTCCGTATACAAAGAAGTCATTTTGAAATAATTTAGCGAAATTGAATAACATCACATCTCTGATGAGCTTCCGTTGAATTCTTCAGAGAGTTTTCCAATAGTATTCCATTGAAGGAAATAAATCTGTTTTGTATGATATTTTTCGCAGAAAAAAAAACAGCTCTTTCATAGTGAAAGAAGTTTAGAAAGTTGCAGTTTAAAACATTCTTTTGGGGGATCGTCTTAAGCGGGACTTGAGAAATTGCGCAGAGAATGCAAACTTTTAAGGTTGAATGCCTAAGTGCAAAATGAAAGACGAAATAAGGGGGTGAAAGTGAGAGAAACTCTAAATTGAGCTTTTTTACGTTAAGCTCGCAAGGATATCCTTGGACTATATTTTGCATTATGGTGCTCTTTTTTGTGAATGAGTGGCAAATGTGCTCTTCTCTGCCAATTAGTGAAATGCAAAATAAACCTGGCAAAGCAAAAAAAAAAGAGATGGCCATAAGAAGTTGTGCAAAATTAGGTGAAAGATAGTATAAATGTGAATCTCTTTGCAGAGTTGAAGTGATGAATGTATTTTTGCCATACCGAAGCATCCCTTCGGGACATTTGTATTTAGTTTGGTATTTAAGAAGTGGTTTCTCTTGCACGTTGATCCACTGTGGAGGAGTGTATCAAGCTCGTCTGGGGTATATATATATATGTGAGGATATAAAGAACTACCGGATTCACCACACTGCTGAAATCCCCACAACCGAGGTCTCTTTGTATCATAGAGCAGCTCTTGAGTTTCACATTTCAGTTCTCGCTCCAGTGAATAATACCCTCCTTGAAAATTCAACAAGACGAACTGTGATTATCTTTGCCAAAAGCACATGATTTCATTTGAGAAACTCTCTGCAAATTTCACTTGAGATTTCGATTTTACACCCAACAATATATTATTAAATTTCTTCACACCACACATCCAATTGCAACTTGCAATTATATCCTGTCTAGGGAATAATTAAATACATCTAACTAAACATAATTATATATACGAAACTATACTCAAATATGGGAGATCTTTTCTCATCGCATATACAGGTCACAAATGGTCGGAGCTTGTGAGACAGTTGAATATAGTTTTGCGTTCAATTAATTCACTTGCCAATGAGAAATTGAACAAGGAACCTAAATAAACATCCTATATGGCAAATATCAAGTTTCAAATACCAAATTGCTTTTAGAGCACTCAATGGAATTGAATAGTCAGTCCATGCGTTTGGGCTCGGAAATAACACCAATTTCATTTTATTATTGTACGAAAAGTTAGATTATCTACAAAACATTTCTAGGAATCCCCAGGATGACAATTAAATGTCGCAGGAAGAGTTTCTGGGGGCATTGTTTTGAGAATACTAAAGGATTTTGAATTGCTCAGTTGGTTTATTGTCATTTAACTTTTAATCTCACTAGCTTTTGATCTATGTCCTTCAGTTTATTACGGTTTGTTAGTTATGTTGTGGCGAGGGAGAGAGAAAAAGTGTTTCACATCCCATCCTTACATAATTTATTTGAATAAAATTCCATTACTTTTTGTGCTTTAAGGTAAAAGAGGGAAAATAACAAGGAGGAGATATTATAGTCAGAAGTGGTGTACAGTTGCATAGAAGTGCGTGTGAGCTTTCAGAAGTGGAGCGAAAGTGCTGAGTAACTTTGCTCAAGTTAATTTTAAAAGCTTCCACGGAAGAGCTGGACCTTTGGGAAGTTCTTCCAGAATATTAAAAGTTCTTTTAAGAGCTGTTGAAAACCTTTGGTTTGAAAAATGTAAGCTACAATAGCTGAAAGCTCTCTTAACTTTATGTAAAGCTCTACAGAAATTAACGAGTATTTGAAATAAAATCTGGAAAAATTGTAAAGTTTCGGATAATTGTTAAAAGTTTTAAAGTTCTCGCTAAGCTTTTGAAAAGTATAGAAAGCTTTCGCAGTAAGCTTTCCTTTCTCATAAAGCTTTAGAAAACTTTTTTAGACAGCTTTCTAAAAAAAACTGATTAAGAAAGCTTTCCTCGGAAAAGCTCTCAGAAAGCTTTCCTGGGAAAAGCTCTCAGAAAGCTTTCCTCGGAAAACCTCTCAGGAAGCTTTCCTCGGAAAATCTCTCAGAAAGCTTTCCTCGGAAAAGCTCTCAGAAAGCTTTCTTCGGAATAATAAACTCACAACTTTGTTTGGAAAGCTTTCCTAGAAAACTTATTTGAAAGCTTTCATGGAAAAACATAGAAAGCCCTAACTTTTTTGGAAAGCTTTCTCAAAAAGCTTTAGAAAGTTTTATATTTAATCTATGTATTATATGTTTAGATGGGATGAAAGCTCTTCAAAGCTTTCGGTTTGATGCTTTGAGGATCTTTTCAACAAAATGTGGAAGTGCTGGAAGGGTGTACGTCGTTCTGACCATAAAATCTCTCCTTGGAAAATAACTATGTTTTGGCTCTCGAAAAAGTGGGTGGCTGAAAGTTTAATTTATCATTTAAACATTGTTTATAACCGTTAAAACTTAAGCTTCTCCTTGAAGATCTCCACTGAGTCTGCAAACTATATCTGTATGCGAACTCTTGAATAACTTTAAGAGTCCCTTTAAAGGTTCTCTTCACGCATCACAGTGACTTAATGGCGAATAATCTTATGGTAATCGGTCATTAGTGAGCAATTCGGAAGCTCTACCCTTGAAGAACCCATTCAGCAATTCGATTAAGTTCTCCACCTGTGTTTATTGGCCGCCCTGAGATTTTCCACTGACGCACACAAATGACAAACTCTGTCCCAAAGTCAAATTGATATTTTTCGCTCTTTTTCCTTTCGTCCTAATTACTTCCCCCATTGAGCCTGTGCGCATTGAGAATTGCTGGCGTCCTCTGACAGCCCCATTTCCATTCAAGTCACGCACTGGCAAATGAATTGGGGCCGAGAAGGCTCCCCTTTTCGCGCCATAATCACAGTAGAGCGTCCCGATGCACAATTACTGCATGGGAATGGGAGAACTTTTCACTTCTTCTTAGAGTGAAGAAAAATAATCCTATATATAGAGGGTGAATGGAATTGTCATGTTCCATTTATCGATTGCAGTGTATAAGCAAATGGGGGAAAAATGTTCAATCTAAATGAGTGGAATCAATATGAGATGCTTCACCTTCCCTGTATTTATTTGCTTGAGTGAAAAGGAGGTGAAAGAACGATGAATACATCTTTGAAGCAATCACAGGATAGCTTTTCCGCGAATTTCCAGCGTAAAACCGAAAAACATTGTGCCTCGATGAATCAATCATGGCAATTGAGTGAACAAGAAGAGGAAAAATGTAAATATTTTCCCTATCTCTAAAGCACCAGCATTACCAATTACTCCAATGCTCATTATTTGCAAGTAAATGTTTTTTGGGCCACCCATCTCCCATGTGAGCGGGGGGAGAAAAAGCTCTCAAAAGTATTATTGCAAGCCATTTAGATAAGATCATTTTTCTTCATTTCGCCCCAAAAAGAGAGCGAATGGGAAAATTGATATCTTTCATCAAAAGTGGCTTTTTTTTCTCCAACTGGCAAAAAGTCTATTGGCACAAAGCTCCCTCCCCCACCCACTTTCATTCTCCTTCCGACTATTTTACTGCAATCACGTGTTTACATTGCGAGGAAAAGGAGGAATAATGGCACTAAAGGATTTATCGAGGAATCCGGAATATTCGATTTTAGTCCCATATTGAATTTCTGAAAGAAAAAAAAAAGAGAATAGCACCCCTCATTGCATGTTATCTTCACTGGTGGTTGCAAAATCAAGCACAGCTTAAAGCTCATTCGCTGCTTTAAGCGGGGAGAACGTGGTGGAAATAAATTTTGAGAGAAATGTGTTCTCCCTGATGTGCATGACAATTTATAAAAATGAAATAAGCGTAAATGTGTCTGGGTAAGTTGTCATAAATAATGCCAAGAGAATATCAGCCATTTCTGACACACATTTAAAATATGGACGAGAAATTCATACATGTTTGAATTTTGCAGGAAAAATGAAGAACAGAGTGAGGAAGATCATTTATCTCTCTTCTTCCCGGGAGCAGATTCTCCCACGCTGTTTGTTTTATTTTTATTTCTTCGTTTTTTTAAATTTAGCTTCTTTATTTTGATACAAGGAAATTACATTTTTTTCTCCAAGACAACTGCCTATGAGGACAAATTTTCAATTTTCAAAGAAAAATGTTCAATTTGACGGCGTTTTATTTATGTTGTTCTTGTCTTGTATCAATATTTTCAAGTAGCTTTTAATTTGATCGTGGAAAGAATGTTAACATTTTAATGACATGGCGATATCATAAAAACGTAACTCAAAAAACATCAGAGAGAAAATTTTAACCGCTAAGAAATCGAGGCGTAATTTAAAATCAAATAGAAAAATAAACAAGTAAATAAAATAAAAAGAACATTTATTTATAGTTTTATAACCTTTCAAAAAAAGTTCCATTCAAGGGGAAGATATTATGGTCAGAAAGATGTACACTAATTCCGGCACTTCCACATTTTGTTGAAAAGTTTCCCAAAACTCCAATTCGAAAGCTTTGAAGAGCTTTCATTCTATCAATTTTATTTTCTATACAGTCTTAAGCTTTTACGAAAGCTTTCTAAGAAATCTTTCCAAATAAAGCTTTCTAAAAAATCTTTGCAAGAAATCTTTCCAAAGAAAGTTAGAGCTTTCTAAGTAAGCTTTCTTAGAAATCTTACCAAAGAAAGCTTACTAAAAAAGCTTACTTTTTATTTAAAGTTTACTAAGTAAGCTTTACAAGGAAAACTAGAGCTTTCTGAGTAACCTTTCTAAAAAAAAATTCTTAAGCTTTCTAAGAAAAGTTTTTAAAGGTTTCTAAAAACAGTTTTTTAAGAAACTTTCTAAAAAAAGCTTTGTATAAGAAAAGTTTATAAGGCTTTCTATGAAAGCTTCAATAAAATCTGCAAAAGCTCTCTAGAATTTTCAAATGCTTAGCGAGAACTTCAAAACTACTAAAAATTATCAAGAAAGCTTTACAAATTCTCCAGATTTTTTCAATTGCTCGTATATTTCTGTAGAGCTTTACATCAAATTTTTAGAAATCTTTCAGCTAAACTAGATTACATTTTTAAAATTTAAGAACTTAGAAGCATCTGATTTTTTTTAAAGGCTCCAAATGAACTTAGAAGCCTCTGGAAGAACTTGTCAAAGTTCCAGCTCTTCATTTGAAGCTTTCAAAATTACTTGAGTTGTCTTAGCACTTCCATTCCACTTCC
Organism: Phlebotomus perniciosus; assembly: GCA_918844115.2. Classification (NCBI taxonomy): domain Eukaryota; kingdom Metazoa; phylum Arthropoda; class Insecta; order Diptera; family Psychodidae; genus Phlebotomus; species Phlebotomus perniciosus. The sequence goes on along the minus strand of CAKKOB020000182.1, from coordinate 6,029 downwards.
TCAAGCTCACACGTATTTCGATTCAAAATGTACACTACTTCTTACCATAATAACTCCCCCTTGATTTCATTGGCTTTTAGAAGTTTCTGTAGAGCTTTAGTGAATTTCGCATTAAAAACTCTTGAAATTTAACGAACCTAAAAAAATCTGAACATCTTTATAAACTTCAACAATCATGAAAATTTTCATAAATCTCAAGAAATTACTGATATTTTTGAATTCTTTTTAAAAGCTTTTACAATTTTTTTTAAACAGTTTTAAAAAGATTGATAAATCTGGATAGATTTTAGTAGAACTCTTAAAGAAAGTTCAAAGCTTTTTAAAAATCCTGTAGGTCTTCTGCAAAAAATTTCGAGCTTTTGAAGAGCTTTAAAAAAGTATGGAAAATTTGAAAGTCGTGTACACCATTTTGACCATATTAGCTGCCCACTTGAAAAAAATGAATCTTATCCTGAACATATCCGGTTTATCGACAGTCAAAAAGCTTACGCCACAAATGTATTTCAACACCCACTCAAACACTCTTCAAAGTCAAAGCCTTTGAAATGTGGAAGAATTTTTCCAAGTTGACTTTCGTGAATCGTCTGATTTCAAAGACTCTCTTCCAGCCAATAAATGTAAAATACCGCAGAAGTTTGATTTATTGGCACAAGAATGTCCTGTTTATGCTTTGATGTGGTGAAATTCCATAATGTTACAAATTTCAGGGTGGAAAATTAACCCCACAATAGAAAGTTTTCCCGAGAAGACACATAGCACAGTTTAAGTGGTTAAACAAAATTTGCTGTTAGGAGAAAATGGTGCTAAAGATAGTTGAGGAGTTTGTTCTCGCAGAGAATTTGGACAACTTCCAAATTCAAATTACTGTCTCCCAGTTCAACTGATAGAGTGTCTGGCAAATATATCTGAAGTGCAATTAAAATTTTAACGTTTTCCCTCATCAAGTCACGGGATGGGTCAAATATTGGCAAATTCTGAGAGTCAAATTCATCTCTTTATACTTGTTGTGTCATCAGGTTCAAATTATCTTTTTCTGACCCTCCTCAGTCCATTAAACCCATCATGCCATCGCGCAGACACTTTAATTTCCGGCCACCCCCTGACTCTCAAGATACGCGTTGTAATTTTTTTCATCATCTGCTATCCCGGCCATTCTTCGGATGATGAGCAAACATTTGAGAAGCAGATCTGCGCCTCCCCAGGAATTGTGGATCAACAGTCACTTCCAGTTTGAGGAATTATCCTATACGCTTCAGGGCCAAGACACCCACACCAGTGAGCGTAAATATTCATGAGGATAGGAATTCGGATTCCATATTAATATCATATCGAAAACAATATTGAATTTAATACAGTCTCATCCGATGTGGTTGATTCACACGAATAAGAGCTGCAATATTTCAGGAAATTTAATTAGTAGCTCATTCTGTTTGCATTGAAAGCCACATTTCTGGAGGAAATAGGGGAAATAGAAACCGCAGTATCAGTCACATGCCATGTGTGCACATTTCAACTGCATTTTCTTTCTCCCATCTGTTACCTTCTCGTCGGGCAAATGTGGAAAACATGCCTGGGAATATTGAGAGAAAATTTAATGTACATATAAGAAGCTGAATGATGTGGTGAGATAATATCTTACCATGTCGCACGTTTCCGAATATATAATATAATGTAAAACCGAAATCAGATGGTAGAATTGTCGATTTAACCAATCAAATACAGCCTATATATAAGGCACTTTGCATCATGCAAGGAATCATGCATTAGCTTGAACATCATTTCTTATTTTGATGTGCAGAAGTGACAGGATATATAGTCAGTAAATTGTACAAACATTAGCTTCGCCCATCACTTCTCATCAGGAATATATTCCCAAAATCGACTCTCCCCGTTGAGAAATCCACTTCTTGTTTGTTCCCTAAGTTGTGAGAAACTTTTCCTTATATGCCAGACTATTTTTTTCTCATCTCCGATAATTGTGTATTGATCGGTATTGTGTTTGTGACAGAGTCAGAACAAACAACATAATTATCTGGAACAACTTTCCCCAACGTTTACATCGGCCACTTGAGAGTCTCTTAGAAAATTTGTGAGAATTTTTCACAAAATATGATTTAAGCTTCTGTTCAATCAAAAAAGTGCAATAAACTTACTCTCAGAGACAAAGCCCTGTATAGTTGAAAGTCTTTGAAGCGTATCTCGTGTGGAATTTAATTTTGCGAAACTCCTATTCAGCAAAGAGATTATATGATGACAAAAGATGATACTGGATCGTCCTGAAAATTCATCAGAATCTATGTTATCATTTTTATCGACTGTGAATAAATAAAAATCCATGTGGAAAAGATGAATAACAGGGCTAACATAAAAATGAGAATTAATTTGCTGTTGTATCTCCGGCAAGGAACCACAAAATCACGCTTTATGACATACTTTTACGATATATTGCAAATCATTCTCGTGGAGATTGACGAATTGTTACACGCGTTTCTTTTATGCTGCAAAGTGGTTCGACAAGGCATAAATAAATTGTTTATATTGCGACTACAACGGTCATAGATGTAGGTTGTGGTTAAGCGTGTATTGGAGTTGTTGAAATTAACAAGAATTTAATGCATAAAACTTTTAATTTTAAAAATTCTGTTTGGTAACTTTTGCGCTTTATGGAAGTTTCAAAAAGTTGTAATACGCAAAGTTGTAAAACTTCTCAAGACACGCCTTTAAATAAAAACGGATATGGAGTTTCCACCCTGAGAAATGTTTTGTAGTTGTTTGAAATAAAGTGGGAGTTACTGTAAATCATGTGCAAGTTTTATTCTAGTCCGAAAGTAATATTTGCGATTATGTCTCAATATAACTGATAGATTATATTATGAGGAAAAACAAATTAGGAGAACTTTACAAACTTCACTACCTAACAATTTGCAGATTCAAAAAGTCCACAAAGCTTTTTCAATGAATGATAAGATAAAAGACATAACAACCTTTAAAGAGGTTAAAATTTTATTTTACCCATACAAAAATCTCTATAAAAACATTATTTATGAATTATTGAATATTAAACGTATTAAACCTAAAATATCCATTTAAGAGAAGTTTCTTGACTTCAAATTAATTTTCCTGTTATTTTAATGCAAATCTCATTTGATCTCATTGAACTTATCTACTATTCACTCTCCGAAGCCCTTAGGGAAACATAAACAAATTTAAGGTGTTTGCCGGGATACCTTGTAATGCACGACATATTATCACACCATAATCATGTTTACAATATTCCATGTGAATTGGAGGGAAATTTCATTCTTCCTTTCAGCAAATTTTCACGTGGGAGTCGCGGTTTTAATACAACCTGGGTGCGCAATGCAAAAATAGAATTTCTTTCACATTTAATGACTCTGGCAAAAAAAACCCGCTTGTCACGCCGGTGAAGAGCTGCAAAATCGCAATTTATCTTGTGGGTGCAAAAAAGATCTGTAATTATGGTGAAATTTTATATCATTTTTGTTTCTGATATTTAACACGTCAGACATTTCAAAAGGATTTTAATTATACACATTCAACCATGATAACTACCGGGTGGTGGATTTTCTACAAGTCTCTTTGGAGCTCGAAATCAAATTTCCGCCAGTTCATTCCCTGGGACTATATGTAGCATTTTTTGCAGCCATGCTTAAGGGCAGTATTGCCGAAGATAAACGCTATACCGTGAATTCGCAACTCGCGTATAAATTTCCATTAATATAATTTACATAGCAATTCACATGGAAGGGTCCCCAATTCGGAGTCGTCCCAATTGGCAATTAGTGTACAGTTGAAACTGTAGAATTGTAGTTTTGTTCTCTGCTGGTATCACTTCTTAATCCTATATTCCATCGAGACTACCTATTCGGCATATAGTTGCCTCAAACTGCTATAGGCTAAATTCAAGGGAGAGATATTATCGACAAAAAGACGTACACTGCTTCCAGCACTTCCACATTTTGTTGGGAAGATCCCCAAAGCTCTAATTCGAAAGCTTTGAAGAGCTTTCCTATCAATTTTAATTTCTGAATGAAAGCGTTCTAAGAATTTTTCGAAGAAAGCTTTCCAAAGAAAGCCAGAGCTTTCTATAAGCTTTCTAAAAAGCTTCATAAAAAAAACTTTAAGAAAGCTTGAGATTTTTCAGTAAGTTACTAAGAAAGGATTCTAAAGCTTTCTAAGAAATGCTTCTAGAGCTTTCTAAAAAGCTTTCTGTGAGAAACTTTATTAGAAAGCTCCCCAAAGAAAGCCAGTGCTATCTAAATAAACTTTCCTGTGGAAGGTTTTAAAAGCTTTCTATAAAAGCTCTAAGGAAATCTGTAAGAACTCTCTAGAATTTTCAAAAGCTTAACGAGAACTTCAAAAAAAATTATACGAAAGTTTATCAAATTTTGCCTTTTCTTCAAATGGTATAAATTACTGTAGAACTTTACATCAATTTTAAAAAGCTTTCGGTAAATCTATTATAGATTACATTTTTCAATAATTTAGGAATTTCATTAAAAGCTCCTGAAAGTTTTGAAAAAAACCGTAAAAATATCTTCTAAGGCCCTCAAAGAACTTCATAATGCTCCAGCTCTTCCTTGGAAGTTTTTAAAATAACTTGAGTTATCTTAGCACTTCCCCTCCACTTCTCAAACCTGACACGCACTTCCATTCAAATGTACACCAATTCTGACCTTAATATCTCCCCCTTGGCTAAATTATTTCGCTTCATAGGGTCACATGTCGATATTCTTGACTCGACATGCTGCAGACGTCAAGAAATAAATTATATATCACAACCATTTTTAGCGTTTTAGCTCTTCAGCCGGAGTGGATTGAATGTGAGCAATTTGAGTGCAGAAGTTATGCCATTGTCCCCTCTTTTTGTTGACTTTCATCCACTCCATTCTTATGGTCTCTGGTTATATAAAGTTCTAACACATGAAAAATTCCCATGTTCTGATCATCCCTTCGGTACACCTAGGTAGTTGGTATTATTGGTTTTCCCCTCTCTTTGGTCAATGCCTCTTGGTTACGAAACAGTTACACAGTACACAGTATTCTGAAATGATTTATTTACAATATCCAAACATTTTTAGGGCTTTCGAGCCAGGAGAAATTGAGAAACTTTTGCAATATCGCACGCATGGTGCTTTCCATCCCCTCTTAGTTGAAGCCTCCCGCCCCAGCTTAATCCGCAAAAAAGCCTCCCAATGATGTGAATTGAGATTTAAGATTGTGATTTCCATAAAATGTAATCTTGCGACAATATTCTCAGTGTTAAATGGCACCAGTATTTTGCATTAGACGGCCTGTTTGTCGTCTTTTGTGAGCTCTCCGTATGTTTGGTCTCGCGTCTTCAATTGAATTTAGTAATATAAATGCAAAGTAAGAGGAATCAATGGTGAGAAGATGTAGCAAATAAACAATTTAACAAACACAGAATTTTATACCCCATCAGCTGTGTCGCCCCGTTGTGAGGATTTACATATCCAGAATTGCAAAAAGAGAGCCTTCAATTTTGGAGCCACGCGCGTGAACGGAAGAATATCACCCATGGGGGGTTCTCTGAACTCCTCCAAGTTAGGGGCTAATACCAGAAGATACATAAATATTACAGAGATACGAAATCTTCGGTAAGAGATTTTATATACAAAGATTTTTTTAGGTGGATAAAATTTATACAAGAAAAAAAGGAATTGATACAGTGGATTAAGTTAGCAGATTTTATTATTAAGTATCTTAAATGTTGTTTTCTAGGTTTCTAAGGCTTTCCAAAGACACTTTCTAGAGTTTTTTAAGGAAGCTTTCTAGAACTCACTTAGAAAACTTTCTAGAGCTTAAAAAACCTTCTTAGATTTCTAAAGCTTTTAGAAATTTGAGAGCCTTTAAGAAAGGTTTCTAAAGCTTTCTAAAGAAATTTTTAGAGCTTTTTTGATGAAGCTTACTAGAGCTTACTAAGAAAGCTTTCTAGAACTTTATAAACAAAACTTTATAAGAAAGATTTCTAAATCTAAATAAACTTT
>CAKKOB020000181.1:38031-74714 GCA_918844115.2 Phlebotomus perniciosus | reverse complement strand
AAGTTTTAGCTGATAAGCGAATTGCATTACATCCCGAGGTGGCCCACCGAATCCCAGCTTGCAAAGCTAAACTTGGCGTGTGCTTTGCCATTTTTTTTTTAAATTTATAACAAATTATTATAAAAAGCAAAAACAAAACTTAAACTTTTGTAGATCAGGAGCTTTGTGAGGTTGTTTCACAGGATTAGATTTTTTATTAAAAGTTTGCCGTTTGTTAGCTCAAAGCTTTCTGAAATTGCTGTAAAGCTCTGCAGAAATTTATAAAACTTTCAGATATTTTAAGAGCTTGTGAAGTTCTTGCTAAGCTTTTGAAAATTATGGAGAGCTTTTGCAGATTTTCTTAAAGCTTTCTTAGAAAGTTTTAGAAAGCTTTCCTATAAAGCTTTTTTAAACTGCTTGAAAAATCTTTCTCAAAAAACTTTCTTAAATATAGCTTTTAAAAGCTTACTCAAAAAGTTGTTAGAAAGCTTTCTTATACAGCTTTTAAAAGCTTTCTTAAAAATCTTTAGAAAGCTTTCGAAAGATCTTTGCTTCATAAACAGCATTTAAAAGTTTACTCAAAAAATTTATAGAAAGCTTTAATAAGCTTTCTCAAAATCTTTAGAATATGTTGTTAAACTACTTTAAAAAGCTTTTGAAAACTTTGTCATAGCTTTTCTCAAAAAGCTTTAGAAAGCTTTCTCAAAATCTGTAGATAGCTTTTTTTAAGCAGTTTTATAAAGCTTTAGTATAGAAAATAAAGTTGATTGGATGAAAGCTCCTGAAAGCTTCCGAATTGAAGCTTTGGGGAGCTTTTTCTACAAAATATGTAAGCACTGGAAGTGGTACGTCTTTTTAACCATAACATCTCCCCCTTTGATGATCAATAAAACGAATATTGATTTTTCAGGTAATTCTAGTATTAAAAGATTTGAATTTAACGACTATTTCCAAGACATATTTCTGAGAAGATTAATTGATATCTCACACGCACTAAAACACTTTCTCCCTCTTACAAAAACTATTCCAAACAAGATCAAAAGACAAAATTTATTTACAAACAAGCAAAATTGACTTTCCTAGTAAAATATATTAGTATAAAAAGTCACCTTAACATTTCGCAATGCAAAAAGAAACGACACCGAAGATTTTCGCTGGGTTTTTCCAGCACCGGCCATCTGGTTGAGTGCGACAGCTGAAGAACCAGCTCCGGCACCGCTCCCATTCTGATGGGGGGATTGCACAACATTGTGACCAGCTCCAATTTAATTACCATGCTTCTAATCAGGTTCATTTGCTGCATAATGCAGCTCTTAGCTGCTTATGGTAACCAGTGCTGGTTGAGGAATGTTTTATTTCTGCATTATGCAATACTCCTTGTCCTCCTTCGAACCTCGATATGGAGGTGTTACTGACCGAGCTTGGTCCATTGCAGGGGACATTGACATTATTGCCGCCATGGGGGACTCACTGACGGCCGCCACGGGCGCCACATCCACCAGCTTCATGGACCTCTTCATGGAGAACCGTGGCCTGGCGTGGTGCATCGGTGGCCAATGGGATTGGCATAATTCCACCACGTTGCCCAACATCCTGCGCGCCTTCAATCCCAACCTCTTCGGCTACTCAATCGGTGACTCCTATCCCTTTCATCGCGCCTCACAGTTCAACGTAGCGGAAATTGGAGCTGTGTCCGCGGATTTACCCTACATGGCGAGAACCCTCATTCGTCGCATCAAGTCCGATAAGCGGGTGAACTTTAAGAAGCACTGGAAAATGCTCACCATCAGTATAGGTGAGTGAGGGATTAAATAAATAAAAAGTTCGTAGATTAAAAGCTTGATTGAAAGCTCAGAAATATTTTTAAAAAAATCTTAGAAATTTTAAAAACAAGTTAAAAAATTTACGAAAGCCCATTAAACTGTTTGATTTGTATCAGAAAATTCCCCAAAAAAGCTCAAAAATTTTGTAAAAGCTCAAAATTTTAATGTAAAAGCTCTTACCAAGATTTTTCAGAAGCTTTTATAAACTTTCTGGAGCTTTTAAATCAATTTCCCAGATTATATAAAGAAAATTCTTTGGAAAGGCTTTAAATAATTGCAAAAGCTCAAAATTTTAATGTAAAAGCTCTTACAAAGATTTGTCAGAAGCTTTTATAAACTTCCTAGAGCTTTTCAATTAATTTCCCAGATTAAAAAGAGAAAAGTCTTTCAAAAGCTTTGAAATAATTGCAAAAGCTCAAAATTTAATGGAAAGCTCTTATCATTTTTTTGCGAAAGCTTTAATTAAATTTTGAAAGCTCGAATTTTGAATTTCTATCATTTTTACTTGATTACTTTTTTGAAAAGATGTTTTAAAGCTTCTGCAAAGCTTTTGAAATATTAAAAATAATCCTAATAACATTGAAAAGCTTCAGAGCTTTTAAAAAAGTTATTTCCTAAGTAAACTTAAAAAATAAACATTCGTCAGTCTAATTTTAAAATTTTTGAGTTCAATAATACTTTTTAAATTACTTTTAAAAGCTTTAATATAACCAAACTTTCTTTTTAACTGTTTTCAAACTTCAATGTTCGAAAAATAAAAGCTTTTCCAACTTTTTAAAAGTGATTACAAAAATAAGAATAAATCATTATATTTATTTCCAACAGGTGGCAATGATATTTGCTCCTTCGTTTGTACCTGGGACGATCCTGAATCCCTACCTGGAAAGCACAGGGTGAGCCTGCTGAAGACACTACGGTACATCCGTGACAATATGCCAAGGTAAAAAAAGACGTGAAATGAAATTGAAAAATGTTAAAATAGCCCCAAAATGGTAAAATGCATTATGTAAATGCCCTGCAGAACATTTGTGAATATTGTTTCCGTTCCATCAGTGGACAAAGTTGTGGGATTGAAGCCCAAGCCAGAACAGTGTCGTCTCATGCATCACATTGAGTGCTCATGCTGGGAGGGTAGACTGTACAATCAGACAGACCAACTCAGGCGGAGACTTCACAACATTCAGCAGGAGTTTATTAAAGCCGAAGCCGAAGTTGCTCAGTATGATGAATTTAAGGGATTGCAAGAGTTTGCCGTTGTCTATCAGCCATTTAGTCTCAATCTCTCGGTGAGTTTCCTCTTTTTTCCTATATGTCCATTTTTATCAAACAAAATCCACACACACACAAAATTCAATTTGAATTTTATCTCCTGCGGCCCAGATAAAGACAAAGGATGAGAAAACTGACTACTCTCTCCTAGCATTTGACTGCTTCCACATGAGCCAGAAAGCTCACGCGTGAGTATATTTGCTTTTACCCTCCAGAGGCTGCTCAATGCAATAGATTGGAGAATGATAGTTTTAATTAATTCCAAATAACATCATGAAATTATCATATGAAAATAAGAGGATGTCTCCCTCTTGCTGCTCTTTAAAGTTGTTTGCTTTGGAATCTTATGGAGAAGGAGCTCTGCTATATTTTGTTTAAGTGTAGAAAATTACTCAAAAGCTCTTTGAAAATCATAATAGTTCGAAAGCTTGTCCAAAAGCTCTATAAAGATCGTATAAGGTGAAATTGTTTTTGATATTTTCAAATATTCAAGATCAACAGACAAAGTTGACGTTCAGCTTACCTCAATTTAACGTAATTCTTACGAAAATGAAACTTTTTATACGTTTAACCTCTTTTAAGCTTCCGTTAAAGCTCCTTTAAGTTTCCCTTAAAGTTTATTTAAGCTTTCCTTACAGCTCTTTTCAGTTTCCCTCAAAGTTTCTTTAAACTTTTCTTAAAGCTTTTTAAACTTCGCTTTAAGCTCTTTTAAGCTTCCCTTAAAGCTCCTTTAAGCTTTCCTTAAACCTCCTTTAAGCTTTCCTTAAAGCTCCTTTAAGCTTCCCTTAAAGCTCCTTTAAGCTTCCCTTAAAGCTCCTTTAAGCTTCCCTTAAAGCTCCATAAAGCTTCTTTAAGTTTCCATTGAAGCTCAATTAAGCTTCCCTTAAAGCTTCTTTAAAGTTCTTTTAAGCTTTTTTTTAAAGCTTGTTTAAGCTTCTTTAAGCTTCCCTTAAAGCCCCTTAAAGCTTTCCCTAAAGCTTCTTTAAGTTTTCTTTGAAGCTCCATTAAGCTTCCCTTAAAGCTTCTTTAAAGTTCTTTTAAGCTTTTTTTGTAAAGCTTCTTTAGCGTCTTTTGAAGCTTCTTTAAGCTTCCCTAAAAGCTCCTTAAAGCTTTCCCTAAAGCTTCTTTAAGTTTTCGTTGAAGCTCCATTAAGCTTCCCTTAAAGCTTCTTTAAAGTTCTTCTAAGCTTTTCTTTAAAGCTTCATTAAACTTTCCTTAAAGCTTTCCTTAAAGCTAATTTAAAGTTCTTTTAAGCTTTCCTTTAAAGCTTCTTGAAGCTTCCTTTGAAGCTTCCCTTAAAGCTTAAGGTACAAGTCAAAGTTTCATAAGTTTGATGAAAAGGCAATTCAGATTCTCCATCATTTACTAGTGAGCAGCCTCTCTTTTCCCAGGCAGATCAATAACTGATGCTTTGTCTGGTGCTTCCAGATGGGCCGGCGCTTCCCTGTGGAACAACATCATGGAGCCGATTCCGGAGAAGGCGATCTCGTGGGAATCGCCATCTGTGAAATTTAAGTGTCCAACCAAAGAATTTCCCTATATATACACTCACGACAACTGATTCGCTGGACTAAGAGCTTGGATGTGGCTCTCGGGGTGGGAGTCTCTTGTTAACTTATTTATGTTTAAGTATTTTGTATATTGCATTTTGAAAGAGTGTGAGAAGTTGAAAGGTTAGAGTTTCTTTTTTTTTATAAACATTCCGCTGCGAGCAAATTCCACGAAAGCACAAGAGCTTTAACATTGTTGACGCAAAAGTGTCTGAAAGCGGGAAAAGCGTTTTATGTGCGGGAAAATTCTCATGTTTGTGGGAGAATTTGGAATATCTGAGAAATGCGCCCTCAAAATTCATCAAGTAAATTCTCTATATTGAGGAAGCTTTTCTTCTACATTGACATCGTTTGTTGAGTAACTTTTGTGCTCTTTTGATACTCTTCCGCCCAGTAATTTGCTTCCCCCCAACATGATGCCCTTCGAGCTATTGAATGTAGTGCACAAAATCACTTCACTCCGGAAGAGTTTTCATCGTCAAAGTCAACAGGATGAGCTTGTTAAAATAATTGCTTCGTCCGTTTCTATCCTCTTGGTGCTCTTCCCGCACGTTCAATATAGCGAGAAACCCCCAAAGTGAGTTTGAGATTAAAGTTTTGCGTGAAGAAGTCATAAAAATTTGAAAATTATGTGAATTCTCCGCAGGCATTTTCACTGCATATGGAGATAATTCTTGGAATTTTAAAGGCAACAACTCTGGGAGATGGAAGAATTTTACACGCAAAAGAAACATTAAGGTGCAAGTTGTCTTTTTTCCCTCAACCCAAGGAAAAGGAGCTTCCTTTTTCTTAACTTTTCCTTCACGTTCTACCTTTGCTGTCTAGAGACACTTGCACTGCATGATGAGACTAATGATTCTTATGAAAATTAGGTTTCCTTCTAAAAGTTTCCTATATACTGTGGCTTCTTGAAGAAATTTTCCACCACTTTTCTAGGGTCATTTTTTACATTGGGAGCCTTGGGTTTACAGAACTTTCAAGAGGTGAGAGCTTATGAGGCTGCTTTTAAAGGAAATTGGAAATGATTTTATATAAAGCCTCACACAAGGGGGAGGTATTAGGCTTCTAAGGGGAGAAATCTTTAGGGGGAAGCTTTCAAAGTCTTAAAAGAGCTTTTAGGGTAGCTTGAAGAAGCTTTAGGGAGCTTAAAGGAGCTTTCAGGGAAGCTTAAAGAAGCTTTAATGAAAGCTTAAAGAAGCTTTAAGGAAAGCTTAAAGAAGCTTTAAGGGAAACTTAAAAGAACTATATGGGAAGTTCAAAGAAGCTTTAAGGGAAGTTCTAAAAAGCTTTAAGGAAAATTTATAGAAGTTTTAAGGGAAACTTAAAAGAGCTATATAGGAAGCTCAAAGATACTTTAGGGAAGCTTAAAGGAGCTTACAGGGAAGCTTAAGAAGTTTTAAGGGAAACTTAAAGAAGCTTTAAGGAAAGCTCAGAAAAGCTTTAAGGAAAGCTTAAATAAGCTTTCAAGGAAGCTTAAAGACGCTTTCAGGGAAGATTAAGAAGCTTAAAGGGAAACTTCAAGAAAGATAAAGGTAAGCTTAATGAAGTTGTAAGGGAAGCTTAAAGAAACTTTAAGGAAAGTTTAGAGGAGCTTTAGAGGAAGCTTTGAAGAGGAGTTTAAAAGGAAAGTTAAAGGAGCTTTAATGGAAACTTAAAGGAGCTTTAAGAGAAGCTTAAAGGATATTTAAGGGAAGCTTTAAGAAGCTTTTAGAACAGCTGAAAGAAGCTTTCTGCAAAAGCTCTCAAAAACTTCAATTTTAAAGAAATATTGAAGACAAATTTCTTTAGAAATTTTTTCCAAAAAAGCTTTACAAAAATTACTGTAAAGACTTTTAAAGATTTCTGAATTCTCTACTTTCCTTGATTTTCTCCAACAGCCGATGTCCGCCACCTCGGCTCTCATCTGCCTCCCCAACATTATACCACATTTTATTCCATGTCTGCAGTGTTTCAATGCTTTTCCCACAGTCTTTCTACTCCTCTTCCTTGGACACTCTTTGGATGATAGAAAAATATAAAATTCCACCCTTGACATGATACAGTTTGCAATAAACATAATTCGTGGGTGGACTTCCGAGGGGGTGGGGCGCCAACTGGGGATCATGTGGAAAGCGATTGAAATTCCAAACAGAGCCACGTTCTCCAATGGCGAGACTAGACCATTGGATATGGTTGAGTCCCACATGTCGTCATCCGGATCGAGAGACATTCCATATCTCTTATGGAAAAATCATGAAACTTGATTAAATGATTAACTTAGTTGGAGCATCTTATTCGCATGTGGAGAATGAGAAAGTAATTGGGGAAGTGCTGGAGGGCTCACTCTCTCTCTGGGGATGATTAATTAATCCGTGAAACGCACTCTGCGAAGGAAACTTCTCGCGCAGCATCGCAAATATCATATTTATGAGTTATGGCCTCGGAAGTATGTGTTAAGGATTCGCCTGAGAGCATTAAATCACAGACGCGCCAATCGAATTCACTCCCTCCCATATAATTAAAGTACCTTCAATGTCGTCCCATTAAATTCAGTGACATGATCCACCACCCACGCTAAATGATTGATTTCTTTCGCGAGTGACTACCAGAGACGTGAGAGTTAAGGTAATTAAGGTGGTTGGAGAGGATTCTTTGCTGTATAAGCAGATGCGGGTTTTAAAAGTCCAAAGAGCGCTTAAAAAGCGACCGTTAAGCGTTTTCTAGCATAAAGTGATTTAAATGATTATTTTATCTCTTTTTTTTAATATTCTTTTACTTTTAAATCCTTTTTTATAAATAATTTTTAGATTTTTTGAAAATTTTGATAATATTTAAAAAAAAAAACGCTTAAAAAGTTAAAAATTTTCAATTAAAATGATTGAAATATTAAAAAATGAAATGACAAGATAAAAAATATAAATTTTCCTATCGCCACGGAAAATTCATCTGCGCACACGTCGCGCTTTCTCATTTCATATTCAAATTAAAGCTAATAATTCCCTCCTTGATTGATTAAAGGGCATCCATTGTGACCTCTCGTGGCCTCGATGGAGTGCAACTTGGAAACATTGCTTGTGATTCTCTCCAAGAATGAGGAAGGGACTTGCGAAGAGCCTGACATCGATTTGTATGCAAATTTGAGATGTGCCTTCTTTAAAATAAATTGTCTCTCGGCATTTCTTTCTCACTTGAGCATGGGTGACATAAAACGTGTCCTCAAAGTGCATAAAACCAATTTACATTTCACCAAGGGGATTGTTTGTGCCACGAAGGAGACCAATAAAGAATGATGAACTCCATATGGAGGACTCACTAACGTCTCAATCGAATTTTCTTTTTTGCGAAGAAGGAAGAGTTGAGGAATTATTTAAGGAAATATTTTTGGTTTATGGGATTCTCCTCTTCAAGGAATCCTAATGCATTAATTTCTCTAACCATGTGAGAAATCTTGTGGCTCCTATCAATTTACACTTGAGGGAAAGTTTCGTCAACATTTGTCTTCATGAAGATCCATCCCATGAGGATTTCTCAAGTGACAAAGTTGGCATTTTAGAGGATATGGATTTGAAGTTAAATTGGGTCCTTCCTGACTTAATGTGCCCACTCTCACCCAGCCAATACTTGGGGGCTTGGAACCACAACTTCTTCCCTTTTCAATCCATCGGCCTCCATCTCACTCTCTTGGAGTCTTGAGGCTGGATTTTCCACCCATATGAGGTGAAAGAGAGACTTAACTCAATACAACAAGATTTTCCTCCTTTCGTCTCTCACGATGCCGGAGATACAGGATATAGTCAGTAAGGATTCTGTGGCTTTTGGGGACAAGTGAAAAGCTTCACCCGAAAGTCTCTCCTGTGCCATAAATCCCCCAACGAGCCCCATTGTGCTTCTTACTATGTCCAAGTTAATGACTAGCATCTTCAGCTATTTTCTCAAATACAATTCTTACCCACCCATACCAAATTACACCTGTCTCTTGACCACTCTATCTTCAAGAGAAATTGCAAGAAAACAAGAGAAATGAGTGGTCTGTCCTTCGTAACGCAATCTCACTCTCTGCTAATGATATTATTTCATTAAGGAGGACATTAGGAAGGTTTCTTCGGGGACATTTCCTGGTTCTAACAAACTGTTAGGAGTTGATTTTAAGACCCTTTAAAATAATTTAATCTCGCTTAAAATAATCATTAATAAGTGATGAAATGTCGTTAAGTTTGAATGGGGTTTGAAATGGAGTAGTTTAGAACGCAAATTGTAGTCAAGGATTCCTACAGAAAATTCCAAGGGGGAGATATTATGGTCAGGAAAATTTACACTACTTCCTGCATTTTCACATTTCGTTGAAACAATCCGCAAAGCTTTTATTCGAAAGCTTTGAAGAGCTTTCATCCTATAAATATTATTTTCTATTCAGTCTTCTAAAGCTTTTTACGAAAGCTTTCTATTATAGAACTGTCTAAGTAAGCTTTCTGAAAAAGCTTTGTAAGAAAGCTTTCCAAAGAAAGTTAGAGCTTTCTAAGTAGAATATCTATGAAAGCTTTCCAAAGAAAACTTTATAAAAACTTCCATGAAAGCTTTCCAAAAAATTAGAGCCTTCTAAGTAGAATTTCTATGAAAGCTTTCCAAAGAAACCTTTCTAAAAAAACTTTCCTGAAAGCTTTCCAAAAAAGCTTTCCAAAGAAAGATAGAGCTTTCTAAGTAAGATTTCTGTGAAAGTTTTCTAAGAGTGCACAAAATTTATGCAGCGTTTATAATCTTTTAAGTTTTTTCCATGTAAAAATAACTTCAAAAACAAGATGGAAAGCTTCCATTTAACTCCATCAAATCCTAAAGTAGCTTACCCCTAAACTGCAATTGATCCAAATGATAAGGGTGGGTTTTGTCTATTTCACGTGTGGGTTGCATTTGGCACACGAGAAAACAGTAAACAATATTAATGATGCCACAAATTGACACTCGTACAGACTCACCCATTGAGCAATTTTTATCCAACCCACACCCTCAACCCAGAGAATGCCGAAAGCAGATATTGCAGTCATCAATTCGAGCCACGCACATGTTACCTTGGGAGCCACACACTCACTGAGAAATATTGTATCCATTTGGTGTGGAATTGACTGTGACAGATGCACAAAAACATTCCAAATTATGCCACTAAAGTCAATTCCAATTTTCCGCCGCCCCCACTCCCCTACACACAGACTGGGGGGCTTTTCTCCATTTTCATTTGGAGAAGAGTCTCACTCTCTCTTCCCCATCATCTGGCACATCTTCTGGGATGATCTCTGTGAATGGCAGACATTTCAGGTGTTTCACAGATCTGGGATTCCATGTTAACCCACAAGACCGTGAAAATGGAAACGGGGAGCAATATTAAAATGGAGATTTGCAATTTCGCATCTTGTGAGCAAGGGGGTGAATTTTAATGCTCAACGGATGGGAAGTTTTCTGCTCTCATTGGAAACTTTTTCAATTAATTCATTTTCAGGCATGTTTAGCTCCTACGTTGGCATTTTCCGAGACACATTTCAACATTCGAGGAAGAAGAAAAAAATTAAAAAAGAATTTTTGAAAAGTTGCAGGAAGAATAGTGGGAGATGGGGCAGTTTCAGATACTCTTAATTCGCCTAAAATTCTGTGTGATCTAAGTGGACATAACATAGCTATTTGGATATGGTCATATTGATAAATCAAGGGGGAGATATTATGGTCAAAATGACGTACAACACTTCCAGCAGTTCGATATTTTGTAGAAAAGCTTCCCAAAGCTTTAATTCGGAAGCTTTCATCATAACAATTTTATTTTCTATATTAAAGATTTCTGGAACTTTTTAAGAACGTTTTCAATTTTCAAAAGATTTTTTTTTAAGAAAGCTCTCTAAAAATGTCTGAAAAAGCTTTTAAGCAAACTTAATAAAAAAGCTTTCTAAGAAAAGTTTCTAAAGCTTTATAAGAAAAGTGTCATTAGAAAGCTTTCTAGAAGCTTTTAAAAAAGCTTTATAAAAAAGATTTCTGAAAAAGCTTTATAAGCAAACTTACTAAAAATAAGCTCTCTAAAAAGGTGAAGCTTTTTAAGAAAAGCGTCACTAGAAGCTTTTGAGAAGTTTTTAAAAAGGCTTTATAAAAAGAGATTTCTGAAAAAGTTTTGTAAACCCTTTAAAAGAGAAATTTCTAAAGTTTTCTAAGAAGGGATTCTAAAGCTTTCTGGAGCTTTCTAAGAAGGGTTTCCAAAGTTTTCTAAGAGAGCTTTCCAAGAAGACCTACTAAAGCTTTCTAAGAAGGTTTCTAAAGCTTTTGGAGAAAGGTTTGTAACGCGTCCTAAGGAAGCTTTCAAAGAAAAGTCTCTAAAAGCCTTTTTAGAAAGCTTTCTTAAGCTTTCTTTGAACGATTTTCTAAAGCTTTCTAAAAGCTCTTTAAGAAATTTAAAAGTTCTGGAAAAACTTCATAAAGCTCTTGTTCTTCCTTGGCTGGCTTTCAAAAGTTCTTAGCACTTCCAGTCAAATGTACACCACTTCTGATCATAATATCTCCCCCTTGCTTTTTCCCAATTATTTCTGTATATATTCCAGGATATTTAAATAACCCTATTATTTTCCAGCAGGTTAATCTGTGGCTTTGCAATATGATACAAGTGTAAAAAGTATAAATCAATGAAGCGATTCATTTGAATGGCACTTTTTGTACAACAAATCAAAACGAATTGCATCACACGCACTTTTCACACCCAATATGTCAATTGGGCTGTAATTGATCACACTCGCATGAATATCCTCCAAATCCCGTCCAGGTTAAAATAAAGTTGTTCAAAAAGCGTGACATGGATGCGGTGCAATTTATTTTCATAATTGAACCAATGAACAAGGTGGGAATCGAAATGTTTTTGGGGTGAGATTTTTTCATCGATAAATTCCTTGATTCTTTGTGGCTTTTTTTGCCCTGAAGGTCATAATTCATACATGGGTAATTTTTCCCCTTGGAAAATTCTGTGTAATATCTTCACAATGTGACTCAGAGGCGACAGATTGAGCAATCTCAAGAATCCTCCTGCTCAGAAGGGATTCTCCGCAATTGGTCTGGGGGAGACTGTCCAGTTGAGCGGAGAAATTTCTCGATGCAGCACATTGTAATTCTCATGCAATACTGTGGGATTTCATGTTCTTGCCAGCTTAAGCAGAATACCATCCCCCCGTCTAAGAGAGGGATGGTGGAGCGATGAAAGAAGTCATGGGAAATATTGCGATACATTTACTTATTCATTGTGTCACTGGAGAGAAAGGCTCTACCCCCTGATTGCAGGCCAAACCAGAATAAGCATCTGAAGTGGCGGCAGTTTCATAAGATGCGGGATTTCTTTGTGTTTGAGAACCGGAGAAAATTGATCAAATAAAACGCACAATGAAGTACGCAATAAAATGGCGAAAAGGCGGGCGGAGAGGGAACAATCACGAAGGGTAAGTTGTGAAGGTAAGAAAAAGGGAGAAATTTCATCTAAAGAAGGGATTTACTGAAGAATTCTTCCCGAGAACCCTCCAGACGTTCAGAGTTTGGAGTCGGAGGAGAAAATCTATTGATTGAGCTTTCGCCTAATGTCATCAAATTGGATAATCAAGTGACTTCTTATTTAATAAAATTACATTAAATAACCTCCCAGCGAGTGAAAATTCACTCCCCAAAAGGGAATAAATTAAAGGAAGAAGACTTGCAAAGTTTAGCAAATATTTTCTCAATGGAACATTCGTCGACTTTCCCGCGATGGCATGTCAGGAAAGTGAGATAGTTGTGTTTCTTCTTTGTTGCTTGGCGAGAGAATTTTGCACGGAAAAAGTTACTCACGCTTCGCGGTCAGAAGATCAATATTTAAAAATCTTAATCTAATATGCAAAATTCACTAAGAATCATTTGAAATTCTTAAAGTTAAGGCATTTTGAGGTTGAAAGGAAAATATTAAAATATTGTGAAAGTCTGTAAAAGCTCTACTTTAAAGCTCCTAAGCATTTTTGAAATGTTTATAAAGTTTAGTCCAAGATTTACTAGAGCAAAAGTCAAAAGTCTTAAAGTTTTATCTACAAACCTTAAAAATCGCTTTTTTAAAAGTTTTATTTCTTATTTGTTTAAAAGTTATCAAAATTTTTAAGTAAAGCCCAGAAAACAAATCAAATAGATTGAATAATAATTAAAAATAATTTATCAAAATTCAAATCTTATAACGTGTGCTTTATGGTTTTCAGTTTGAATTTAAATTGTGAGAACAGCGCGAAGTTGCCCGAGAGTCGAAATCACGCTCCAAAATAAAATCTATGTTTTTGTGTGTGTTTGTGTGTGTATCGTGTCCAGCCGCCGACGATATATCCGGACGGATCGGCGGTAGACTGATAAGTCTGGGTCTAGCCTTTGATGCGCTAAGGTGAAAGTGATAAGTGATAAAGTGATTTTTTCCGGCAGGCCAGGAAGGTCGCCATGTGGCGTTGGAGGATCGGCGCCATGCGGCTACTCAGCGCAAGTGCCGTCACAAAGTTAATTCTCAGAAGAATTGAAGCCCCACAGGAATGAGAGGATCTCCGGACATGAGTTTACTTCACAGGATAAAGTTTAGTACAATCCTAAAAATTTCAAAAGTCTTATCTAAAGAAACTTTTACATGTTAAAAGTTAAAAAAAATCTCAAAACTTATAGGAAAAATTTTGTGGAAGCATAAAGATCTAATAATTGTCAAAAAGTAACTCGTTTTTTTTTCAATAGGGGAGGCCGGGGCTATTTAACCATAAATTGAATTGTCTTAGGGGCATTTTTTTAAATTATCTTCTTTGCAAATATATTTACTAAATCATTTTTATTGAAATTTTTTGACAATTTATTAAAAATTGATATTTTAAATAACTTTAGTCAATTTTCTATTTAAAAAATTAACCGTTAAATTTGAACACTGTTCCAAAGAGAAACATCCTTGGGTCCTTGACAAAAATTTATTATTTTAATTAAAAAATAAAACAATTACATATAAATTCGCTACATATAGTTCACCCAAATTATGTATTTGAATAATTTCCAGCAGATGAAATTACACATTCTGAACCAAATTGTTGCCTATATACCGTTTATTCTGGTTTCATGTTGTAAACCACTAAACCTGTTTTTTCACATATAGACCTCGAATCACCGCTTGTATCTGTGCCAAAAGTCCATGTCTTGTGTCTCTGTAGTTGAAATGCTGCAGGTGATGCTGTTTTAGGGGAGGGTGAGGCGAAAAACTCCGTGTTCTTGTGTCAATTTCCGCGTTAAAGTCCTTTCGGACATTCTCTCTCACTTCCCTCTCTCTGCACTTGCGCAGTGGTAGTGATTTCCCCAGCTTTTCCGGGAGTCACAACATATTCTCAGCCAGTGTACGAGAATCCGAGTGTCGGTGTTTTGTCGTGAAAAGCTATTTTCATGCGGAACTCTCACTCAGTGCGGCTTTCACCGTTTGCCGGTAACAACTTGCTCTCGCTGGGCCATCGCATCTTCCCTGATCTTGGAGTCTGATTGCGTGATTCGGGGGTGTATTATTTTCCACACACAAAAAAAAAAAGAATAATATAAATATAGTTCAACATCTTGGCCATGGTGTGAATCATGATGAAAGTCTCGTGTCTCTAGCAATTTATTATTGCTGTATGTTCGTGGCGGTAGTTTCGTATAGTTTGTGTATGTGAAGTGCATCTTTGGAGCTGGGAGTAGTAAATTGTGTCGTCGTAAATTTGATTGCCAGCCTCTTATTCTTCATGTCTCCGGCATTCAGCATTCAGGACATTGGGACAATTTTTTCCACGCGATTAGGAAGCCTCCCTCATGGATTATTTCCCACTCATTATTATTAAAAGATGTCGCATGGAATGGAGGACAATAATTTATATGGATTACAGCGACTCATAGATTAGTTTTCGTTGTGCCTCAGGGACAAGAGATTTTTTTTCAAACATTTTTTTTTTGCCCCAGCAGTGTTTGTGTCTTGTGAAAACAATATACATTGTCCCAGGATTTAAGTGACAGTCTCTCAAATGGGATAAAATTACCAAAATTAATCAATTACATTCTGTGTTTAAATTCTCGCTCAAGTTTTGCAATAAAAGTCTCTTCCTTGAGAGAGAAAAAAAAAGCTCCTCCTTGGTGCAGTGAGTTGCGATTCGGGGTGGAAATAAGAGGGGGTGGCAACTGCACTTGTTTATTAGAGTGTATAACACCCCATATAAGAGCGTGGAGTGGTGCTTTTTTGCCATCGAGCGCGCAAAAAAGGTGGTTGGTTTTTAGTGTTGGCGGTGTTTGTTGGCTTTCAGCACGACACACTATTGTTAGTTATTTTATGAGTGAAAATGTCCAAAGTGGTTTACTTGCCACTCACAAATTACATGTAGACACCGCATATGGAATAATGCCAGTGGAGGTCTTGCAGCAACCCGAAACATCGCCTTTTTTTCTGCGCCCCATCCAGGGGAAAGGAAAAGTTTCAAAAGTGAAGGCATATTGAGTGCCTGTTAAAGTGGTGTGTAACACATTTTTCTATTGGACATCCTCCCTCGGGTTCTAATATTCTGAGAAAAAGAAAAAAAAAAACATCGCTGGGACACAATTTCATCCGTCGAGAGTTGGTGAGTATCAATTTGCCGTATTCAAATTTCATCCCCAAGTTCTGCTCTTACGGGGGAAACATTCAAGAGAGTCGTTAACAAACTCCTGTTGAGGAATCTTTAAATTTTGCGGAAATTCCAGACATGGAATTTTATAAATGCATGAGGGAGGATTAAAGTTGGAAAACAATGTGTTTGTAACCAATAAATAGTATTTTAAATAGTCAAATGTAATAAAACGGGTTTTGACAGTTGAGTGACAGTTATTTTTTAAATTTAAATTTACAAACTTACGAAAATCAACACTTACTTGGGAAATTGACGTCTAACTAGCTGGTATGCCAGATGGCAGATTCAACTGATGACCCATTTTTCCGCAATTTTCTTTTTCAAATAACCTAATCATTTCTATAATATGACGAATCTTCAACAAATTCCACATAAAACCCAACAGAAAATCACTCTAACGATGAATGAGGGCCCAGAAAGGCCTGATTTTTGCCCAATGCGCCACAAAATGTCAATACGGCTCACAGCTCCTTTTTGACACTTGACAGCGACTCGCAAAAAACCGTTTTTGCTCATTTTTCGCGGAAAATCCGTTTTTTGCGGCCTATAGAGGCTGAAAAACGCAATGATGTGTCTAATGAAGTAATTTTCATGGAAATCCACGCGGAAAAATCTTAAAATTTGTCCACTTGAAAGCGCCATTACTATGGCGCGATGCTATCACAAAAATTGACATTTTCCGCAATTCAGCGCTATCTAAAACAGTTTATTGGAGCTTTTTGAAGTCCCATTAATGGTTAGAGTGGATTTCTGTTGGGTTTTATGTGAAAATGAGGGAAAATTCGACCCAAATATGATTGAGGTCATTTTAGCTTTGGCAAAAATGGCGGAAACTCACTAGCAAGCCAGCTAAGAATTGCCATGGCGGCAAATGTAAATTTTAGAATACAAACAAACGACTTCTGCTCATCCTGGGAATTCCGAAAACTTCTTAAGAATCCCAAAAATTTTGACAGCTGTCAAAATTCAAATTTTAACGGTTAACCCTTTGAGACAACAAAGTTCTGGGTTCTCAAAGTGTTAAAAAATCATATTTCCTAATAAAATCAAACTTTTTCTGCATTTTTTTTGAAATTTTTCTATGAAAAACTTGAAAAATTCCCATCTGTGTATCTCATTCATTACGAATTTACAAAATTCCTCTCTTCACAATTGCCTAGCATATCGAATTTCATGGTATCGGATTTTTCCAACCCCTCTGAAATAAATTCCCTCACATATAGGGTGACTCTGGTCTATTGAAATAGGAATTAATTGCATTGAATGATGCATTCTTTTCACACGAAATCGCTTTTTCTATAAAAATCCATCCTAATGACCAAGTAAATCCCATCCACCATATGGGGGATAATCTCCAACGTATCAAAACACCCCTATTTTCCATGTTATTGTCTTGTTATTTGGCGATTGGATTGCTTGTATCGATTTCTTTGAGATTCCTCTTTTACAAGACATTTTGAAAGGGTGGAGCACAAAAACACCTTGATTAGGATTCTCTCCCTCCTATATCTATTCGCCCCTCCGCAGTATATCTTTTCGGCATCATTAGGTGGCAGAGGAAGATGGGATTTCGTCTCACAGAATGCACTCCGAGGGGGAAGGATGAAATTGGACTCGGGGAAAAAGCTCAAGGGGCTCCTCCACGATCGCAAGGCCCATGTGGCACGTTCCCAAAACGACACAGGAATTACAAGTGTGACGGGAATAACAAAATTTGCAATCAAGCGAGTTTGAAAATCAACCAACCACCCCCCTAAAATGTCTCACGGGGCGGGAGAAAATTGTCACAAATTGTTAGTTTCGCTCTGTTGGAGACCATCCCGAAAATACGTTTCCGTGAGGCTGGGGAAAAATATTTGTTTTTCCATTTTATTGGATCATTTATTTCGGGAGTTGGCCTTAAAATTGTTAGACAAGTGTTTTTGAATGCTATTTTGTGAGACAATAATATTTTCAGTGCAACTATTTTTTTGCAAACTAAACATATTTAATTCGAGTTATCAATGCAAAGAATATTTAGAATGCAAAATGATCTAAAATAACTATTTGAGAGTCGAGAGAATTTAAAATTGAACTGTCTTCAATTATTTTCAGGGGGAAATATTAGTATTAGAATTGAATGGAAGAGGGCATACGTTTTGGAAATGGAAGTGCTAATATAGATAATAAATTAAATCATTTTTAGGCATCTTAAAACAGCTTTCAGACGAATTTAATGAAAATTTTCACAGTTTTTGAGGTGAAAGTTCTTTGAAGCTTTCCTTCAAAGCTCTTTGAAGCTTCCCTCCAAAGCTCTTTGAAGCTTCCCTCCAAAGCTCTTTGAAGCTTCCCTCCAAAGCTCTTTGAAGCTTCCCTCCAAAGCTCTTTGAAGCTTCCCTTCAAAGCTCTTTAAAGCTTCCCTTCAAAGCTCTTTGAAGCTTCCGTTCAAAGCTCTTTGAAGCTTCCGTTCAAAGCTCTTTGAAGCTTCCCTTCTAAGCTTTTAGTAGCTTCCCTTCAAAGCTCTTTGAAGATTCCCTTCAAAGCTCTTGGAAGCTTCCCTTTAAAGCTCTTGGAAGCTTCCCTTCAAAGCTCTTGGAAGCTTCCCTTCAAAGCTCTTTGAAGCTTCCGTTCAAAGCTCTTGGAAGCTTCCCTTCAAAGCTCTTTAAAGCTTCCTTTGAAAGCTTTTTTAAACTTCCTTTGAAAGCTCTTTGAAGCTTCCCTTCAAAGCTTTCCAACATTTTCGAATGACTGCAAGTGATAAAACACCATTTTTACCCCAATATTTCCCCCTTGATTATCATGAATGCAAATTTAAGCAAATTCTCTTAAGCCCCTAAGCTTCTCTATTAAACTTCAAAGAAATTGAAAAGCAAATATATAAATGGAAATATCATCTAACATTTGCTCTTAATTACTGAAGAGAACTTTCATCATTGTATTCAAAATGATATAATGTTGCAGAGAGCGAGTCATTTCACTGCTGGAAATGAAAAGAATCCTTCCTTCTGACTTCAAATGACATATAACAATGGCATACAAATGAACTGGGTTGAGGGGTCAGTGAAGAGCTGAAAAGGCAAATGAAGTGAGAAAAACTTGGTGATTATTTCTCACTCCTTTATGACATCCATAATCAATATGTGAGTCGCCTTTGGTGAAGCAAATGGATGGAAGTTTGAATTTTACGTCCAAGTTTGATTGAAAAACTTTCGCCAATCTTAAGGTATATTTTGTGAGGGAGAAAGAAACGTGCAGAAAAGGCCAGAAAATATAGAGAAATTTTAATTCTATCCCGTATTTTTCTGCAAGTCTGCAGTGTATTGTAAATTTTCACTCTTCCGCCAGACGGTTTATGCAGTGTTTTTGGGGATGAAGGAGCAAAAAAAAATTCCCTTTTTATATAACCAACTTTTCCATTTGGAATGAAAGAAAAGTCTCACGGAGAGACACGTTTTTGGGGCGAATTTTCATTTGCTGGAAAATGTACCATTTCCTCCGCATCTCCCCGTCAAGTTAATTATTAATACGAAATATCTCTATAAATGTGAATGAGATGGGTTTTGTATGAAAGGAAGTGGAGAAATTCAAGTCTTAATTCCGTATTCCAACTATATAGAATATGAAATGACTCCACCATGAGAAGAGAGAGATACCTTTTACCCTCCTGGGAGCCAAGAGCGATCCAAACCACTTCAATAGACACACCGCACAGAATGGACGTAAAGAGGATGAAAACTTTTCCCTTTTCGTCGCGCATTTTCCACTGTGGGTGGGCTTTTTTGGGGGGAGGGTGGTCGACCAAGATATCCGTGGAATGAGTAGCAGTAAAATCGTTGTATGGGTAAATGGATAGGAAAACAGGCAAAATCGTTCATATCCTCCTGCCGGTGAAATTTGCATGAGAAAGAATCAATTTTAGGTGTTTTTTTCCCACCACTTTATGTGCATCTTACAAAACTTTCAATGTCGACGGCGGATGGGCGCGCAGTTTTCAATTTTATGATTGAAACTGAATAAAAGAGTGTCTGGACAGGGAAATACACATTCCCCGAGACATTGAATGCATTGAATGGATGATTCACTCAAATAGATTGGATATTACAACTCTATAAAGCCTTTTGAGTAATAGAAAAATTAATAAAATTGAATTGAGAATATCTAATAATACTTAAATGAAAATGTTCTTTGTGGAGCTTTTCTTTGCAGAGCTTTGTGGAGGGTCTTACTGTAAACAAATTTAATAGATCTGAAAAGCTCTGAGGTAATTTTCTGAGCTCTGAAGGGTCTTGCAGCTTTTATTTATAATTTAAAAAGTTGAATGAGCTTTTAATGAAAGCTTCCTAGAATTTCTGTTGAACTTCTGCGGAATATTTAAGAGCATTTAAAAATAAGCTGGGATTAGGGAATCCCAGCTAATTGTAGAGCTTTTGGATATATTTTTGAGAGCTTTCATTGAATTATTTAACAAAATATGAAAGAAAACAAAGAAGAAAATTTGAAATACTTCTTATTAGAAAGTTTTTTTTTTAGAAAGCACTAGAAAGCCTTCAAAACAGCTCTATAAAGCTCTTTTAGGAAGCTCAAGGAAGCTTTCTTTAAGTCTTCAATAAAGTTTTCTTTGGTAAGCTTTCTTATTCGAAGGTTTTTTATAAAGTTTTCTTATTAAAGAGTTTTTTTTATAAAGCTTTAGACAGCTTTCTTAGAAAGCTTTTATGAACTAGCAACCTTTCTAGTTCGTAAAAGCATTGGAAACCTTTCCTAGACTTTTTTCTTTCTTGGAATATCTCTCTTATTAGAAAGCTTTCTTATAAAGTTTTTTTAGAAAACTTTTCTTGTTCAAGTTTTCTTATTAGAAGCTTTTTTAGAAAGCATTAAAGCTCTATACAACTTTCTTAGAAAGCAGCTTTTTAAATGCTTTCTTTAGAATGATTTTTCTGAAGCTTTCTTATTGAAAGAACTTTCTTAGGAAGCTTTTGATAGCTTTTTAGAAAGCTTTGGAAGCTTTAGTAGGTATAGAAAATAAAAAATTGATAGGATGAAAGCTGTGGTCTGAATTAGAGCTTTGGGGAGCTTTTCTACAAAATTTGGTAGTGCTGGAAGTTTCGTACGTCTTTTTGACCATGACAAGAAGTTGTGAAAGCTTTCTTCAAATCCTATGGAGCTTTAGCAGAAACTTACACATATTTGAAAATTTTGTAGAGCTTTCAAAAGAAAGCTCTCAAAACTTGTAAAACATTGGATTAATCTTTAGAATTTAAGATTTGTTTAGGACTTCTTGAAGATCGTTTCAAGCTTCCCAAAATAAATTAATGAGCTTTCATGAAAATTGTGGAAGTGATGTACACTATTTTGACCAAATTATCTCCCCTTTGTGTTCATCGATGGTGTTCTGATGACTTCATTTAGCATTTATGCATTTCCACTGAAGACGAAAAGGAGCAAAAATGATTAGAAGAGGATCTTCAAAGAATTTTCTTCCCACTTCTATTGAAATAACAGCTTTGACAAGACTGAATGAGGGGAATTGAGTGTAAAGGATGTGCATTGGATTCACACTCGAGTCACGAAATAGAATCACTTCTCGAGGCTCTCTTCAGGCGTATAATTTTCCTCCGGTGATCCCGTGTTTGCTTTTCCCAGGAAAAAAAGTGTCCTATTGATAACAGCCACATGGCAAACAGTTGGGAATTTTCAGCCACGTACAAGTTTTGTGCAGCGCTGGTTATATAGGAATATCTGGAGTTGCCCTTGAGGTGAATTTCTCTGAGAGCCGAAAGGAAAATAGACCTTCACTCGAATTGCAAATTCAATTTCTGGGGAATTTCCAAAGAATTGACGATGGAAGCACAAGTATTCAATAGAATTTTCATGATAGAAATAACCTTTGAGAATGTGGAAGATGGAAAATTTGAGGGTCAGTTTTTCATTGAACCCATGAAAACCTGAATGGCTTCCGCATTCATGGGAGTTATATTTACTGAATGAAAATGCAAAATTAAATACTCCAGAGTCTCGACAATTTGTCGTGCGAGTGGGTGGCGGGAAAAAGGTGTCACAGTGTCTATTTACAGGGTAAAATTTCAATTTTCCACCTGAATTAATTTTCCAACCGTGAAAATGTCGCTCTCGGATCTAAATTTGTAATCGAACCTTTTTCAATTTCTGTCATAATTAGCTGAGTCGTCGTGAAATTCAGTCCCTCGCCGGCTTGGGGAAGTGCCGGGAAAAAAGAGACATCTCTCGTGGAGATACCTTTTGCGGGAGATGGAAAATTATTTTTAATTGTTTCTCATCAGCTTTCACCTTTTCTGGTGTGTCGAACGACGGAAAAACTTCCTCCGACGAAGATCACAACCCCGAGAATTGGCCTCATACTCCGTGTGACCTCATTTAATTCAAGCACAACAGAGATTTTATGGGGAATATTTAGAGACAGGGAGCACCTCAGACACAGCCTAAGAGAGCTGGATAAGGTTTAGTTAGTTGGAAGTAGAGAGATTGTAAAGTTTACAATCGGTTTTTGAATCAGAAATGTTGAAAGCTCTGTGAAACTTGCAAAAGCTCCCAAAATATTTCTTAAATTTTTGAAAACTTTATAAAAGTTTTTATGATGTTGAAGGCTCTGTGAAACTTGCAAAAGCTCCCAAAATATTTCTTAAATTTTTGAAAACTTTACAAAAGTTTTTATAATGTTGAAAGCTCTGTGAAACTTGCAAAAGCTTCCTAGATATTTCTCAAAGTGTTGAAAACTTTACAAGAGCTTTTATAATGTTAAAAGCTCTGTGAAACTTGCAAAAGCTCCATTATTTTTACTTTTCTCAACTTGTTTTGTAAAAATCTATAATATTTATTGTTTATTTTGATTTATAACAACATATACGTATGTGAAAGCTCTGGCTTACTTACAATTGCCGTGAATACTCTATTCCCATTGGTAGTCCTCTAGCAAAAACAGCCTCCAGTTGACTAGAAAAGATTTCCATGGAGGCGCACATGACTGTCGGAATAAATTTTAATAATGACGATGGGAAAGGGGTGGCACGGCTCGAGGGTAGAGCCAACAAGATGTTATTTAATATCCTCGTTAAGAGGGTTTATACACACATTCTATACTTTATCTTATTTTTGCCGTTGAGATTTCACATCTTTTGCCACCTGTTCCATCCGGCAAAGCTAATTATCGGGGCTTTTCGTATTTTGGGGAAGTTCAATCAGCAAAACCTTCACCTCCTTCCTGTCTTGGACCTCTTCTTTTTTCCACCACAACAGCATCTGGAGCAAAAAGTCAAACATCTCCATTTTGCCGGCAAAATGCGTTACACAGGATATTGTAAGGGATGGCTGATAAAAAGCTCTTATAGGGCTCGAAACCTCATCATGATGCTCATGGGTGGGCCCTTGGAATGGGGGGGGGGGTGAAGGGTGAGAGACACTAATTATCTGTCACGTCAGAAACCAAACACAATGAATAATAAGCTGGGATTAGGGAATCCCAGCTAACAACGAGTGTTTGCCGTCATTTTCCACAAGCTCACCCCCATGATGCTTCCTCTTGGAAAATGTCCTGAGAGCTGGCAAAAAGCGAGGAATCCGAGAGAGCCACACGTCTCTGGGATGCTGAGGAAGTGGATTTTTGCCGTGACAAGCCTAGCACAGCGATACTGTCACGAATTGTGCTCTAATGTTGAGTATGTCTCGTGCAACTTTTGATGTCGGGGTTATTATTTTCAAAATGCTCCCACAAGAATGTCACGAGAAAGAACGGAATGCTTAACAATTAAAAGGGGTTTCAGGACTTTTTTTTAATCAAAGATGTCACCTTGTAAAAATGAAACATCAGCTTTTTTTTAGAAAATTTAATGCATTTCAGCAAGTGGTAACTCGGTGTAGAGTTGGATAATCTAGATTTAATATTAGTAAATAAGATGTATATAAGGTTCAACGCTTCCACATTTTGTAGGAAAGCTCCCAAAAGCTCTAACAAGGAAGCTTTGAGGAACTTTTATCCATATCAATTTTATTTTCTATATTATTGCCTTTCAAAGCTTTCTAAAAAAAAGCTATCTAGACCTAGAGCTTTCTAATAAAGTTTTTTTTTTTTAAGAAAGCTTTTCTAATAAGAAAGCATTTTTTTTAAATCCTGCTTTCTAAAAATGGTTTCTAGTGTTTAAAAGCTTTAAAGGAAAGCTTTACAAAGAACCTTTTTTCAAAAGCTTTCTGTTTAGAAAGCTTTTTAATACGAAAGGTATTTCAAGAAGGAAGGTCTAAGAAAGATTTCCAATGCTTTTTAGAAAGGTTTCTAGTGCTTAAAAGCATTTAAAAAAGCTTTCTAATATGTATACTTGATATAAAAAGCTTTTTAGAAAAGCTATTTAAAAATTCTAAGATAGTTTTCTAATAAGAGAGGTATTCCAAGAAAGAAAGGTTTCTAGTGCTTAAAAGCTATCTAAGAAAGCTTTCTAAAAATAAAGCTTTATATTAAAAGCTATCTAATCAGAAGCTGCTTCATAAAAATAACCTTCGAATAAGAAAGCTTACCAAGAAAGCTTTATTTATAATAACATTCTAAGAGAGCTTTCTAGAGCTGTCTAACGTTTTTCTAAACAAGCTTTCTAATACGAAAGTTTTATAATAAAAGCTTTCTAAGAAGCTTTCTAAGAAAAATTTTGAAAGCTTTCTTTAAAGACAAGAATGAAAACTTTAGGTTCTGAACAGCTGCAAGTTTAAGATCAAGAATTAAATTTTTTTAAATATCTAAGGAGCTTTCAGAACTTTTAAAATGAGATTTTGAAAGTTTGATAGAGCTTTTACATAATTTTTGAGCTTTTTCATAGATATATAAAATTTTTAAAAGCTTTTATTCTTCTAAAAATTAATGAGAAGATGTTAGTTTATAATTGGATGAAAGCTCTCCAAAGCTTCCAAAGTACCAGAAGTATTAGAAAGCTTTCCCCCTTGACTAAGATAATCATTCTTCTATTTCTTCATATCTACCCTTGCGCTGCCTTAATTCAAATCCCGTATGACTGAGTATATCAGTGTTCCCCATCCCACTTAGGCTCATCTTTTGGGCAAAAATTCATTTAGCACATACAAAATGGATGATGATGAATGGATTCTGTGTACTTTGCCAGCACACAAAACAATAATTTGAGACATACACACAAGGTGGCTCATGAGGAAGTGAATATCGGGCGGAATATTCATGGGGCGAAAGAGACAAAGGACCACGAGAAGAGTTAAATGGAAGTTGCTTTTAGGATGGCGTTACACGAGACTGAAAGGGTGGGGTGAGATATTTTGATTATATGGGAAATCGCTTTGTTTTTCACCCCAGGCACTCACTGGTGGGGTTGTTTCGGAAGATGATTTCAGAAAGGAGAGAGTTATTAATGGCACGTCCTGCACATAATGCCTAATTAACTCCCAAAAGCGAAAATTGCACGCAAACGTCTATTGGCGCAATATCCGCGCTCGCATGGACAATAGGTAGTTTTATTGGGCACACACACGCATTGTCTGAAGGAGTGAAAAGGGAAAAATTTTTCGGGGTGTAAATGTATAAGGGGAAACTACCTTTCCGGAAGTGAAGGCTTTTACATCGTTTTACCCCTCACCCACTGCGGGAGCTTTTCCGTGTTTCACGCGCCGAAAATGGAGGGCGATTTTCTCTCCATGGGTATTTTTTTTTCCACCGTTCGGGGATCATGATAAATGGCTTGCAATTCCTGCCTCGATTGTCCATCAATTGAAAATGGTGACAGAGGCAGAAAACGGATGTGGCACCCGTGAGCCATTTTACTTCTCAAAAAGCACAATTAGTTTTTACGGCATAAAAGCATGAACAGCTTTCAATGGGACTGATATTCAAAAGAGGAACTTTTTTATTAATATTTTTGTATAGGGGGAAGCTTTTTGTGGGGGATTTTGACACCGTGAATGGAAAACATTTTCAGTAAGAAAGGTTTAAAGGTGGAATTTAGGGGCTGTACTAAAGTTAGTACAGGAGAATGATATAAGCTTTGGAGCTTCTACATTTAATTGTACAAATTCTGATTTGAGTACTAATTTCTGTACTAAAAGTTCGACTGAGTGGTATTTTTAGCACTCCAAAGCAGAAGAGACTAAACTATTATAATCTTTTGCCGTGTAACATCACCATAATGTAGATTACTGTTACAAAACTGTTCTAAATCTGTACTAATTCACAGTTTTATATGTAACGAGGCGCTTCGCGCCTCTCTTTGCGTGGTTTGTGGATTGTGTAGTAACTTGGGTTCGTTAAATAGATTGAGAAGATTCATTTAACAGATAAAAAGTCAAAAATATGGGATTTTTGCATGAAAGTCTCGAAAGGGGGTGGGGGGAAATCCCCTATAATGTTAAATTACAGGCCACATTACCCCAATTAACCCCTTTATACATTGTGAGCCGCTAGCGCATCATCTTAGTGATGAAAAAGTCGAAATTGTCTGAAAAAATGGTAAATTTGTTTGAAAATTACTGATAGGGGATGATGGGGCCTTCTTATATGGTAAACGATAAACCCTATCGACCCTATCATATATCGTGACCAGCTTTTTATGGTAAAAACTCGAAAATGCCCGAAAAATGGGTAAATTTGTATGGTAGGTACCAATAGGGGATGGCGGGGCAACTTCTCTATACCCAAAAGTTATAGGGGACACCATCCTCATCATTCCCATAATACATCGTAACTCGCTAGCGCTTCATCTTAGTGGTCAAAAATGTCGAAAAAAGGGGTAAATTCGTATGGAAGGTACCAGATAGAGGAGGCGGGGGAATTTTTCATATAGCCTATGTCCCAACCTGGGATTCCAACTATACCTATGCCAAATATCAGCCAGATCGGTCCAGTGGTTTGGCCGTGATGCGCGTACACACTGACAGACAGACAGACAGACAGACAGACAAACATTTTGGAGATGGGTATTTTCGGACTCCTGGAGTCACGTCCGGTCGAGATTTAATGGTTTGGGGGTGATCAGGCTAATTCAGATATGCACACTTGGCTTTATGTATTAGGATACACGAGGCGCTTCGCGCCTCTCTTTGCGTGGTTTGAGTGGTTTGAGTCGCAACTTGGGACCAATAAATTGATTGTATGAAAGTTACTATAATAGGGGATGATAGGGGACTTTTCCAATAGTATGGGGTTGTAGGTGAACCTATTCAAATCAACATTATCATTAAAAATTGTTGAGTTTATAACTCCAAAAGCTTTTTAAATGCTATGTTACACATTATTGTCATTTTATTATTGTCATTATTGTCTTATGGTAAACGTTTAGATGTCTTTAACGGATATGTTTTTGAACCTCATTTCATTGTCTAACAGATAAATAGTCTATGATCCAATTTATTATCTTTGGTGGAAATTGTTATCTAAGGTATGTACATGAATGGAAGACATTTTCGTCGAGTTATTACGTTGAAGTAGGTAATAAATTTTTTCGTCAATTTTTCTTCGTGGGTACGCAATAAAATAAAAACAGCTTTTAATAATAAATTTGTTAAAGTTTTCAAGGTGATAAGAATGTTTACAAAACTCTGATCTCAGTCTTGAAGGCTTTAAAATTTCTTAAGCTCTTTCTACTAAATTTAAATTTCAATATATTAATAAAAAAAAATACTTTTACAACACTTCCATTGTCAAACTTGCTTCCGCACATCCATTCAAAGGAACATAACTTCGAATATATCACCCTTGATTTATAGCATCTTTCTACTGTTATACACTGAATCAAGTCAAAATTGACCACATAATTGCTACGTAAATCACTTTTTTGGGCATTTTTTTCTGTATATTTAATTTCTTGATCGCATTCAGGTGCACAGCAAATTACGCAATTGTGGAGCAAAAGGCCGCGGTGGTCAACGTCTTTCTACCACAACGGCCACAAATTCCTCACCAGTATCCACAGTATCCACGACGGCTTCTACAATCTCCACAACGACCACAAGTACATCGTGTGGCTCAGGCGCCTCTGTGAGTCAACCCATGTCACCGGTGTCGCGTAATGACAAGCGTAAATCGCGCGATGAAGCAGAGCCGGCAACTCCTGAGGCGACACAGAACGTCATAAATCCCATCACAGGTCTCAATGTGCAAATTCCGACGAAGAAGTGCACAATTACACGATGTCCCGTGTCTCCGGTGTTGCTAGAGTGTCCAGAACAGGATTGCAATAAGAAGTATAAGAATCCCATTGGTCTCAAGTACCACCAGAACCACGCTCACGGTGGTTTTGTGTCGATGGATGACGAATCACCACCATCACCAAATTCACCACCGGCGGATGGAGCTGTTACACAGACACCTCCGGATGGAAAGAAACCTCTTAATGGATCGACTGAGCCAATGATTTTTACACCTGACGAGGATGAATCCGCTGATAAAGGGGCAACCAAACCAGAATTGTTAACTCCAATCTTACAAGGAAGCTTTCCACTGAAGCCGGTAAGTGGTCAGCCAGGCGACACGCCCAAAGATACAGACATACCGATTCATTTCCCACCTGGGAAGCTATACGAAGAGGAAAAGGATGCGCAAATGCCAGAGAAGTCACGTGTTTTACTCTGTCCACCAAAGGGTGATGGTCAGGGATTAGGGTCGGTGGCAAACACTTCTCAGACCAGTGACGATACGGAGTCCATCTATCTTGGAAAACAAAAAAAGAATCGCAAGTCACCAACAATTGCTGACAATGCCAATGATAATGTCTCGTCTATTAATCGACCGGACGATGTGAAGAGTCCCGCTTACAGTGATATCTCAGATGATTCCACACCAGTCATTGAGACAGAAAATTCTGGTGAGTTTTTGCTATCGATACAATAGATAAATCAATAGATACAATACAATAGATATATATGTACATAGATAGATACAATAGATCGATAGATACAATAGATTATATTGTACCTATGCCAAGTCCATACAGAGAGATCAAGTTTCCATGAATTATCTTGTGCTCTATTTTGTTCAATCGCAGAAAAACTTCGTCTGGTAAAGGGAATCGATGAACGACAGCCAATAGCTGAGGTGTCGTCAAATTCCATCAATATTGGGAACTTTGGGATGTATCCTTTCTACAGTCAATCGTCATTCATGATGTCGCCTGAGCACTTGAGAGCGCAATCAGGTAAAACACCGGTGGCGAGTGCTGGAGCTCCTCGCGTTACTGGTGGGGCGGATTACGGGGCGAAGGCTTCCAAGGACTCTCAGCCACCACCAGTGGATCTCATGATCAAATCTCAGAGTGTGGATCCAGCAGCTGGGGGTACGAACACGGGTTCAGCACCACCACAAATGTCACTCAAGGACTTCCCAAGCAATGCACAACAAGCAAAAGTTATCTCTCACTTCTATCCATACAAGTGGGTTTAACTTTTTATATTAGATATAGACTGTAAAATTGTTGAGGGTAAATTTCTTATTTTGTAGCTTTATGTCGTCCGGCTACTCTTACGATATCGAGTCTAGTTATGGAGCTGTTGGTCTAATAACGTCTTCAGATGAGAACAAGGACAACAGCAATAGATCAGGGACTCCACCGTCAAAGGATGATCACTACAAGCAAACATCAAGTCCCAATGAACCGATCAAGGTAAACCATTTTGAGTTTCAGTTTCTTTGAAGTTGAGAAGATAATGTGTTTTTATTTGTAGACAACACCGACAAAGCCGTCTATCAAGGTTGAGCCTCACAGCGGTGGTAAGGAGCTGACTGATCCACACCTCTCGTGCTACGCGAAGGAGTCTTCCCCACATATTCCCAATCACTTTCCATCGGCGGCTGCCGTTGCAGCAGCTGCTTACCAAAGCCAAAGGCCTCACGGTGTTCCAACTTCTGTTCATCAGCTGTCAACCAGAGATGAGGATCTTAAAAGGTGAGTAGAAAAATCGTCAGATCTTTGTAGTATCCATCAGCCTTTTACATGATCTCTAAATATTATTTCGTGTAATCGGAGTCTGTAACATTATTCACAGAGTCTAAAACTCTTTAAAATTGCGTAGTTTAACGTAAGACCATTTAAAAGGGATAAAAATTATATATAGGTAACTGAAGAAAAACTAACGACTAATTTGTTAAACTGATATTCTTTTTTTTAAATTATAATGGTGATGGCAAGTCTTATATGGAATGTCATGTCTTAAGGAACAGTCAATAATAGTCCAGCACCAGAATCTGCCTTGAAATCCTTAATCAGTCTAGGTTCTGAGCCCCTAGAACCAATTGAATCTGGAAGTGCAACTTTTCGCAAGAGTTTCGTGAAACAAGTCTCCAGAAAAGGGAGATTTTTTTGACCACTTCCATAAATATTTTGTTATGATTTTGCTATGTATTGTATACCTACCTAATGTAAATTCTACCTGAAGATTTAGATATTGATTTAAAATAAATTTAAATCCCAGAAATCTTAAATATATAGGTACCTAAGTATAATGAATGAAAGATTCACTCCAGCTACCTCGATTCCGATATCTTTAATTATATCGCACTGTAAGTCAGTGGCTGTCCCTTGAATCATATTCTCTTGCAGTCTTTCTGATTCACGTTTTTTTATATTCAGGTTCTACGTATATCCCGACAGTCGGCGCTTAAATCCCTCTACCGTTAGCTGTGGCATCAAGGAGGAGCCTTATGGCCATTCAATGTCTGCGAGCGGTGGCTCAGGACCGCCATCTCAACCACCTCCACCGCCGCCTCAGGTGTCTCAGACGCCTCAGTCTAGTGGTCACGGCAGTCAGCCAAATGGCCAGCAAGGTCAGTTGCCGAAAAGTAGCGCTCCGGCTACGTCTTCAACAACAACAGGCACTGAGAGGTCGGTAAAAACGGAGGATGGGGGAAAGGTCATCAAGCAGGAGGGTCAGAAGCCCACAATGGAGACACAAGGCCCACCACCGCCGCCCACGTCGCAATACTACTTGCCATACATCAATCCGTCGCCTTTCCCCTTCGATACGGCTCATCCCATGTACAGGAACATGCTGGTGCCAGCTGCTCCCTACAACCACCCCTCCACGTATCATCATATTCAGATGGCTGCAGCAGCACGCTACCATTCACCCGAAGATCTGTCGCGCACGTCCAATCCCAAGGCGCTGGACATGTTGCAGCATCAGGCCACGCAGTACTACAATTCACACAAGATTCATGAGCTGAGTGAGCGAGCGCTCAAAAGTCCTACAAGTGGAGCGGCCTCGGCGACACAGCAGGCTCAAAGCGGTGTGCCAGGAGGCCAGAGCGCCGCTAGTGGCGCAAGTAGCGTCACTGGAGCGTCCAGTGGAGCGGGAGCAGCTAAGATATGTGTGTCTAGTCCAAATCCGATTGTGCAGCAACAACAGACGGTGACGTCGGTGGCGTCTGGTAGCAGCAGTAATGCCGGCGGCAGCAGCGGACAAGCATCCGGGACCACGGCTGGCGGTCAGAAGGGGGATGAGAAGAGCGCCACGGGACGAAGTCCGCCGCCACAGCGACATGTGCACACACACCATCACACACACGTGGGACTGGGATATCCCATGTACCCGGCCCCATATGGAGGTAATGTTTCCAGATGATCCAGAGGATTTCCTCTGTAGAGCCAAAAGCAAAAGAGACACTGAGAGAAGCCATAAGAGCGTTACTGTCTCTGTTGACTTCTTTGCAGCTGCTGTGATTGCCAGCCAACAAGCAGCCGCAGTAGCGATTGTAAATTCATTCCCACCGGCTCCCACCAAGTGAGCCTGGAGGTGAGAGAGAGAGAATGATGTAGCATTTTTGTGACTTCCCAGAAATCCCTAGACTCAGTGTCGCCACTTAAATCCAACAGCAAGTTCTACAAAATCCACAATGATATCAAAAGTAACTATATATATATATATATATATATATATATATATGTGCTCACGAACTGTGAAAGTGTATGTGAAAAAGTGTTTGAATATGAATAGCAGTGCACAACTATTGAATCTAATAGAAGGTTGGTTCGGATAAATGGGATTGTGTGTGAAGTTAAAACGTAAGAAAAACATCAAATATAATATATACTCTTAAAAAATTTAATTATAAATATATATATATATATATATATATATATATTAATAAATATTTATTAATATATATAAAGCAACAGAAAGTATAATAAACACCTCTAATTGTGCTTCTTGTGGGGGAAAAAAGGATAAGAAATGTTATAAAAAGGCATTAGAAAGAAGAAACAAAATATCTTTTAGTGTTGATAATAATTGTAAATATTTCCTAGACTTTATTGGTGATTAATTTAACTGTAGATTGTGTATTAAAAATTAAAAAAAATATGAATTTTAAAATTCTAACAAGATGGAGCTGAAATAACAAAAACAGTGGATTTGGCTGTATTATAATACATAAAAATGTAATAGGGAGAGCGAGGCAATTAAACAGCAATTTTAGGTTTTTATTCAAGACAGTTTTGTGGAAAGATAGTAATAGCGGTAATAGCACTTGAAACCCGGTATAGCCAATGGATTACCCTTGGGTATAGGCTTTAAAAAACTGTATGGCTCGTTCCCTGAAAATAAAATTTTCCGCACATTTAGTTTTAAACCATCTACTATTTTTACGACCAAACTACTATTTATTTAAACGACCTAATATAATATGCATGTTTGCTGAAATTATTGTCTGTCTAGTGCTTTTAGTTCCGAATTTGGGCCTTTGCACAAAATATCATTTTCTGAATTTACAGCCATTTTTTGCAAATAATTCAAAAAAGAGGTTTTATTTGGCTATTTTAGTTGCTTTACAAGATTATAAAATAAATTCGAATTTATTATCTGGTTTTATGTTCAAGATTTATTGACTGTTTAAGTGCCCTGCCCACCCCTGATACATAAATGTTAATTAGAATGATAGACTGAAAGACCATACTATAATCAGCAATTTAAAAATATGTTTAGCTATAAAGTAAAGCTGGCTAGCCTATAGCTTAAAATGTGCTAAAAATTTTAGCGCCTCGAAATGCAATATTTAAATTGGATATGACTCATTTTTGTGAATAATAATAGATGTTCATTTCTATTATTACCTGAAAAATATTAGCAAGGTTTTAAACAGAGTTCGGGTTATTTCGATTAAGCTATTATATTATTAGTCTTTTTCGTTAATTATCGCATAAAGTTGCTGCTTATGGTTTGACCTTTCATTATAAATTTTTCATACTTATATGACTACCTAGACACTCATGCGATAAATTAAACCAAATCCACTTGTTACTTTGCTTCACTTATAAATATTATTGATAAAGCATCTCAGATAAGCTGATTTGTTAAAAATCTCACGTTATCGACCTTTTGACACCCAAATTTGTCCTTGATAATAATTGAAGTGCACCATTTAAATTCTTGCATTACATATATTATAATTTCATCCCCCATTTAACTCGAATTATGTACACTTCCCAGAGATCTTGACAAAATTGCTTGACACCAAAAAATGATCTCGTTTTGTACCCACAAATTTAATCTATCGTGCGTAATAGGAGTATATATTGCAAGAACGAAAAGATGAGGTGCATTTATTTATTTCTTCCCAATTAATTGTGAAAAAAATGAGAAAAGGTTTTTAGAAGAAAGAAAAAGAAACGATTTTTTTATGTAAATAGTATTAATTTTCTGTTGTGATCATCAAAAAATATATATAAATACATATAATAAATATACCTATATATAGAATGAAAAATTACATCTAAATATTTCTTATTTATAAAGAAAAAAATACACAGAAAGAGAAAATTTGAAAGGAGTTAAAAATTACACAAAAGTAACAATTATTATTGCTGATAAGGTAAAAAAAGTAAAGAAATATAGAATTTCATTTTAGAAAACGGTAGACAATTAAGTAAATCTTAAGAGTAATGATTAAAGTAATAAAAATATTATTATAATTATGATGATTAATCCTTGTATTTTATTCCCAACGTTTATTTTTATCATTTCTTATCAAATATCCGGATAAATTTACGAGGCTGATACTTCACGAGCCGAATTGAAGACTGCCGCGATCTCAGTAGGTTCCGTGCACTTCCACAGGCCGTACGTCTTGCCCACCGTTGTCTGCCACAAGCGCAGAGTTCCATCCTCGGAGCCACTAGCGAAGAGTTCTCCATCAGGACTGAACTTTACGGCGTGAACTGGACCAAAATGACCTTTGAAGGAGTCTGTATAAAAGAAACATATCTTGCGTGAGTTTACAAATTGATATTTTTCTTATCAAAAGTTAATGAAAGTTTATATGGCATGACAATGCCTCACGAAAGGAGATCAAGGTTTAAAAAACATAGTATCTTTGTGTAGGTTACATTAAAATAACATTAAAAACAATAATACAATTTGAAATATGTAAACAAATTTTTCTGAAAAGTTGCCTATTTTTTTTTTTCAACACAAAATGCTTTTAGATTCTGACTTATTTGTGGCGCACTCTTAAATGGCGGACAAGACATTGAAATAAATTCAGCGTGAGAAGACACTCACCAATTTCATTTCCAGTGACATAGTCAAATTTGTAGAGTTTAAAATCATCACCGCCACAGACAACAAAATGCTTGTCCGGATGGAGACTCGCCGATGCGAGTGGCGAAGGAGTGATAATCTCCTTCAATACGTTCAGTGTCTCATTTTCAAGGAAGGTGATGGTGTGTCCACTGGTCAACGTCACGATGCTCTTATCGCTGGACAATTCCAAACTGTTAGGATTGGAAGGAAAATCAATCCTCTGAACTTCCTGCAAGAATCCAATAAAAAATACGAAGTTTAAAGTAATGAAATTACATAGGTACGTTAAGTAATATTTTGTACCTT
Source organism: Phlebotomus perniciosus (assembly GCA_918844115.2). Lineage (NCBI taxonomy): Eukaryota > Metazoa > Arthropoda > Insecta > Diptera > Psychodidae > Phlebotomus > Phlebotomus perniciosus. The sequence goes on along the minus strand of CAKKOB020000181.1, from coordinate 40,616 downwards.
GCCAGAAACTCGATCCCAGAGTCGCAGGGTTTTATCATCAGCACAGCTGAGGACACATTTGTCGTTGCGACAGAAGATTGCCTTCTTGATACCCGCTGTGTGTCCCGAAAATTTTTCCGCTTCAGCCGTGGGATTGGCGAGATTAAATACATGAATGAGCTTCTCATTGCTGCCGGTCACGAGATGTTCGCAATCGGTGTCGAACGCCACGGACTTGACAATGTGCTTGTGCATGAAGCTGTGAATAAGTTCACCCGTGACAGCATTCCACACCTTGCCGGAGAAGTCGGCGGCTCCTGATGCGGCTAGGGTGGCTTGTTCATTAAGCGCCACACCCCACACAGCGCCCTTGTGTCCCTCGAAGGTGCCCACCCAATCTCCAGTGTCGCCCTGACGCAGCATTGGGTTTCCATCTGCAAGGCATTGTAATGTATTATAATACTACGTGATCGTCACCAGCAATCAACTCTGTCCTTTACTCTGTTGCACATTCTCACTGAAGGTTCACGAATTATGCTTTTCGACATTGTTGTCGTTCAATTGATGCTGAGACGGCTGAGACAAAGTTCCTGACCTTCCACCGGAGTTTTTGTTCCGGTTTGCCTTCAAATCATAACCTTCTACTCAATCATTTCCGTCTACTGTTCAGACCACAATATAGAGGGAAATAATACATATTATACAAAGGATTTCTAAATTTCTCTGAGATTTTTCTGTTCCATTATTGGAGTTATTATTGTTTGCAGAATTTCCTTTCTTGAAAGTTACAAAAAGAGTGCTTGTTTATAAAATGTTCAAGGTTATGTCAATTATTTTCATTTGGAAATTTTGCAATTACGCTATATGTAACTGTTTTTAAAAGGTGGATTGAGATGAGACCCCAAGGACTCTCACAGAACAATTCAAAAGCTTCGGTGTAATAGAAATGGAGAAAATAGGGAGGAAAAACTGGGAATAATAAAAACTTTATTGTTTTACCTTTGCATGCTGATATAAGAAAATAGCCACAGTCCGTTATATCGCTGAAATCCAAATTAACTACGGGTCTTGTGTGTCCACTGAGGGTTATAGAGATCTGTCGTATATTGCTCATTATTATCCAAGTTATTATCTGTGCACTATTTTATGAGAAGTTAGTGAAAATAAGCCTAAATTTTGAATTTTGCACAGGAAAAGAGAGAAATAGCAGAACACAACTATTACTACGTCTCCTAATAACTACTGTCACGCGAAAAGTGTAGGAACGAAACAATTGAAGGTTTCGCGTAGCATTTGAAGTGATTCTCCCCAATAACCCAATCACCCGAGAGTCTAGTAGACAGTAGGTGTCCGCGTCACTGTCTCTCATCTCATCTCTGTTTGGGTTGGGTGTTGGTTCTGACCAAAAAATAAATTAGAATTCACCAAAAAGATTTTATTTTTACACAGCATACTAAATAGGTATTTCCATGAAAATCCCAAACGAAATCGGGCAAACTCTGATGCATGGACTTTAATGCACCAGTTGTACTTTGTAAAGCTCCATCCGTGTTGTTTCCGGTCGTCTCCTTCGTGTCGGCGTTGTCGGCGGATTGGCGAATAGCGGTACAACAGTGAAATTTAAACCGTTGAGCGGCGCTGCGGAAGCTCTTTTTCACTCACAGCATGTGACTCGTATGACAGTTCATCAAACCCTCGGAGAAATTCCATCTTTAAGGAAGACATTTCTTGAGATTTAGCCAAATTCAGTATAAAATCAGCTTTTTAATGTGCATACTTGATAAGAGCGTACCGTGGGGGAGACATTGTGCAATCGGTGAACATTTTTATTGTGGATCTGACGGGACAAAAGTGCGTCTCCAACCAAAGGGTCTCAACAGAAGTGAGTAGATTAAGTAGAGGACAACAAAAATGACAAAAATGGACTCGGCACCGTCTACGGAGCAGGTTTATCAGGGCGTTTACGCCTTCTACAACAACTCGAACACTTTGGAGCAGCAAAAGGCTTCTCAGTGGCTTAATGAATTGCAGAAATCGGTGAGATATGGCACAAAGTTGCGGGATAGTCGCATCATCTCATCATAACCTCAAAAAGGGTCTACATGTACCCGCGTCCAAAATGAAAGACCCATTTCTTCCTGACATAACTCTTGTTTTTCACCATTTCTTTTAGATTTACTCATGGAATATAGCAAATGAGCTGCTCCAGCAGAAGCGTGATCTTCAGTCATGTTATTTTGCTGCACAGACGATTCGCAGCAAAATCCAGAATTCCTTCCATGAACTCGCGGCATCTGATCACGAAAACCTCCGTGATTCCCTCATGAGATACATCAGCCAGATAACCTCGGAGACAGATCCGGTGATTGTGACGCAACTCTGTCTGGCTGTGTCTGATCTCGCCCTGCTCATGTCCACGTGGCGAAATCCGGTGATGACTCTCATGGAGCACTTTTCTACTTCGCCGGAGAACATGTGGCCCCTACTGGTAATCCTGACACTTATTCCTGAAGAGATCAATTCGCGCTACTTGCGCTTGGGCGAGAATCGTCGCATGGAGATCCATCAAGATCTCAAAGCGGACTCGAGGATAGTTCTTGAGTTCC
>CAKKOB020000181.1:27559-37931 GCA_918844115.2 Phlebotomus perniciosus | reverse complement strand
ACAGACAGACAGACAGACAGACAAACATTTTGGAGATGGGTATTTTCGGACTCCTGGAGTCACGTCCGGTCGAGATTTAATGGTTTGGGGGTGATCAGGCCAATTCAGATATGCACACTTGGCTTTATGTATTAGGATTCAGTGTCCATAAAAGAAACTACAGTTCATTTTGAGCTCTTTAAATACGGATTCGCGTAAGTTTAAAAGATACACAGATTTGTCGGTGCACCGAAGGCATATTAAACATTTTTCACCCCCGACATGGAGACGAAAATGTTAGGGTAAAAAAAACTGTAAATGTGAATCATTTACCACTGTCAGATTATGAGGGAAGAAACAGTGGGAAATTTTATTCTTGAACATTTTTTTGCGCAACCCTCTCGCTTGTGAGACGTGAAGAAATTTCCTCGTCTGGTAATCTCATTTGATTCGAATGTTATTTCTCTTGTTTTATCTCATGGTTCATCCCCTGCATTTCCTCTTCCGCTGCCTTGGAGATTGAGAAAAGAGAAATGGAGCTCAGAGTGTGTCCCAGAATCAATTTCCGCATAAGAACCCCTCGCAAAATATGTATGTAGTTTTCCCATGAATTATATAAAATGATTAATTTATCCACATTTTTTTTCAATCTTGTCTTGGGAATGCCGGTTCCTTCAGCACATATCAATTCCTAATCAAAATCTCTCATCTATTCTGCTCAATTCTTTCGGCATTTGTCTTGGGGTGGCACACACAAAGTGATTTCACTTTGGGGTAGACTGAAGGGGGTTAGAGGGGGGGAGACCCTCGGAGACAGGAGCAAGAAAAGAAAAACGAGATCCATGCGTTATCGACAAGGATTAATGAATGAGCTTCATCGGTTTCGTGCCTCACCAATTCATACAACTTGAGTGGTACAATATGTGGAGGGCAAACTTACACACTTTTTGTGGTGATTGAACCAGCCAAGGGTGGATGTGTTGATTAGAAATTTGTACACAAAATAATTTAGGGGATGAAAAATGATAAATAGAAAACTAAAGCTAGAAGTGCAATTTTAAAATCTCTTCTCAAAAATCTCTTCGAAATATCAGAAAACAATTAAAAAGCATTGAAAACTTTTTTTAAAGCTCTTCACAATATGAATTTGTTCAAAAATAAACTTTTCAGGATTCAGAAAGATTATTATTTTCACTAGAACTTTTCAGAAAGATCTCCGAAAGCTCGGAAAACCAAGGATAAAGCTCAGAAATATATTCAAAAAGCTCTTAATGTAGCAAAGGGGAAAAATTCAATTATATTATTATAAAAACCTTATGTTAAAGCTTCGCAAGCCTTCCAAGCTATATTAAAAGCTCAGAATTTTAGGGAAATGCTCCAGAATTAAGCTTCCTAATTGAGAAAAAAAGTTTCTTGCTCTAAATTGAGAAATTTTTTAAAGCTATAGAACTTCAATAAAAACTCTTTAAAATATGAGTCTGTTCTAAAAACTTTTCAGGACTTCAGTAAGATCTCCGAAAGCTCGGAAAATCTGGACAAAAGCTCAGAAATATATTATATAAAAAGCTCTAAATATACAAAACAAAGGTTAAAATTCCATAATTTTTAAAAACTTTTGTAAAAGCTCCGCAAGTTTTCTAAGCTTATCGAGCTTTTAAAATATTTGGGCCCTAAAAGTAAACTTTTAATCAGGAATTATAAAAATTATTAATGTTACAATTTCTTGTTAACATTTCCTCTTACGCATGTACATCTTTCTCTCCTTAATTTCCTCTTGTATCTCACTGGAAATAATAATTGCTTTTCTTTTCAAGAACTACAATGAAAGCTATACAAGTTCTGACACTGCCATAAGAAAGTTATGTATTAGAATTAGCCCAGGAGAAAAATATTCTACCGATAAGGCGATGCATTCTCCCCTGATTAATGACACTCTCTTCCTTGTAAGTGGATTCATGTCTCTCGATATGCCATACGATATGGATGAGTGATTGTGTTCTTTTATTTTCCCAATCCAGCACAAAAGCTCCTTTGCAATCACCTTCGAGGCTTCTTAAAACTTTTCTCCCTCTCAAATGATAAGAAAATGATATGTCGGATTTATCTTTTGCACTGCAGGCAAAATATTGAATTTACTCAACCCATTTGGATTTTATGATGTCGTGAATTTAATTTTTCACCCACTATTGAGCTCAAGTTCACCCTCAGATCAGCAGAATATAATTTAGCACCGCCGTATGGTAAAATGTCCGCTTCAGACTATGTACATTGTGACAATAATCGCATTAAAGGGTACAAAAGCTCCAGCTCACGTTATTTACACAGGACTAGGAGTTTGGTGAGGGCGAAATGAATTTTCACGCGGCCACGAGGGTGGATTTTGGGCAATTGTCACCAAATTTAACTCACCTCCAACCCTTTGGAAAGTAACTTTTTTGCCTGATTTCTGCGTCAATTGCCGTTCCAACCAGTGATGGATTTTCCCCGGCAAACAAACACTCTGCAAAGCACCTATTAAGCTCTATTTATTCATCGTCTTGTCCATTAGTGATGTGTAGGTGGGGAGCGAAAAAAAACTTCCATCAAAGTTAGAGCTTTTCACCAGGGGATGGGCCCATTGTGAGGTGTGTTTAGTGACCAATAAAATTCACCCATGTCGCTGTTGATTAAATATGAAAATTAATATCACCCACATATCACTGAATGACCACGACAAAACCGGATGTATATAGCAAATTAATTTGTAAATTTGTAAATTGACACACTCGACTCTATCCGATAATTAATTTACTCCTAACATATTTTCCACCTTCACCCCCAAATCCCTCCACAAAATAGTTAATAACTGATGGGAGCTAATGAGCTAATCTCATTTACTGTGGCGGCAATTGAAAATTTTACCATGGGCTGGGGGTGGAAAAGGAATTTTGTGTTAAATCAACATTCAGTGGAGTGTTTGAAGCATGTAAAAATCGTCCTTTTATCCCATGGTGTTTTCATGTTTTTCCCCACATACAACCCCGCAATGATTGATTTGAATAAGCTTGTGAAACCTTTTGCCATACAGCCTCTGGCAAGGGCCAAAAATATCCCCAAATAAAATCACGTTTTCAATAGATTTCTCCCCCGAGAAGGTGCCAGAAAAATTTCATTCCAAAAGGTGTAAAAGAGAAGTTTTTCCCGTGGGCAGAATACCTTTGATTGAATACCAAGTAGCTCTGAAGAGAAAACTCCCAATTTTCCACCCCCCCCCCCCAAAACCCCCATTGGCAAAGATATTCATGACACGCCACAAATTTGATATTATTATTTAGCTGTTAAACCACACAATAAACAATGAGAAAATCCCTCGTGTGTGCCCATCCAGGGATGCGAGAGAGCACTTTCATTGACGAGATGCAATGTCCCAGCGGAATTGCAATAAGCGTCAATAGTATCTCAATTTGTGTTTGAAGAGGGGTGGGCTGTTCAATAATTTCACACCCAAAAACCCAAATGAATGGCGCATGCAGGAGCTTTTGGGGGAGTGCTATCGGTTGCTGGTTTAGCTTAAACAAACCAGAAATACTGTGGGATGGTCATGGTGTTATTCTAATTCAATAAAATGCATTTTATACGATTAAATAAGCGATATTGGGGCGATTTTTGAGGTCATTTTCCTCCTAATCAAGGAGGATCAGGAGCTTTAGGAAGTACTCCAAAGTCTTAGATTACTTTTAAGAGCTTTTGGAAACTTTCAGGAGCTTTTAAGGAAATTCCAAAACTTTGAAAAATAAACTTGATTAACTGAAAACTGAACTGAAGCAAAAAATTATAAGATTTTAAAAGAAATTCTAGAGAATTTGTAAAACTTTCGGATATATCAGAGCTTTTGTAGTTCTAGGTAAGCATTTAAAAATTCTGGAGAGCTTTTTTAGATTTTCTTAAAGCTTTAGAAATCTTTCTTAGAAAACTTTCAAAAGATTTGTTATTAAGCTTTAAGAAGGTTAAAGCTTCAGGAAGCTTTCTTATAAAGCTTAAGAAAGCTTAATTAGAAATCTGTTGAAAGCTGTCTTCAAAGTTCTACAAAGCTTTCTAAAAAAGTTTTAAAAAATCTTTCTTAGAAAACTTTAGAAAGCTCTCTTAGAAAGTGTTCTTTGAAAACTCTAGAAAGCTTTCACAAAAATGCTAGAAAGTTTTCTTAGAACACTAGCATGCTTTCTTAAAAGTTCTTGAAAGCTTTCTAAAAAGCTTAAAAAAAACTTTCTTAGAACACTCTGGAAACTTTCCTTAGAAAGCTCAAGAAAGTGTTCTTAGGAAACACTAGAAAGCTTTAGAAAGTTTTTTAGAAAACTCTAGAAAGCTTTCATGGAAAACGCTAAAAAGCTTTCTCAGAAAGTCCTAGAAGGTTTTCTTAGAAAAATCTAGAAAGCTTTCTTAGAAAGCTCTAGAAAGTTGTCTGAAAACTCTAGAAAGCTTTTTTTGAAAGCTTTCTTAAAAAGCTTTCGAAAACTTTCTTAGAAGGCTCTCTTTGAAAGTGTTCTTTGAAAGCTCATGAAAGCTTTCACAAAAATGCTAGAAAGCTTTTTTAGAACATTAGAATGCTTTCTTAAAAGTTCTAGAAAGCTTTCTAAAAAGCTTAATAAAAACTTTCTTAGAACACTTTGGAAAGCTTCCTTAGAAAGCTCAAGAAAGTGTTCTTAGGAAACACTATAAAGCTTTAGAAAGTTTTTTCTTTAGAAAACTCCAGAAAGCTTTCATGGAAAACGTTAAAAAACTTTCTCAGAAAGTTATAGAAAGTTTTTTTTAGAAAAATCTAGAAAGATTTCTTAGAAAGCTCTAGAAAGTTGTCTGAAAACTTTAGAAAGCTTTCGAAAGCTTTCTTGGAAACTCTAGAAGGCTTTAGTATAGAAAATGAAATTGATGGAATGAAAGCTCATGAAAGCTTCTTGAATTGGAGCTGTGAAATTCTAATCCCCGCTGATCTAAAATTGCTCACCTAGACCACTCCATGCTGTTCAGACAATTCACCCAAAATACAGCCAAGGCAATAATTATGACGATTATGATACATCAAAAGCTCCTCTCACTCTCGTTGTTGAGTATAAATTTCATCCCTCGTGTTTTGGCGCCCAAACTCCAAACCTCAAACACTGCTCTCCCTCCCCCCTCCAACGCCCCAAAATCCCAAGCTTATACCATCCACTGTACTAATACGTAATGTGTTTGCTTATAATTTGAAATGATCATGCAATTTGCAAATTGATAGAGGATCCCCTTCGCGTGCACGTCAGGGGTGCATTTATGAATTATTAATATTTTCGGTGTGTTTTGGAACCGGAATTTGTATGAGAGATCCATCGTTAAGAATTCAGGACCCCCAGCCAGCACTTGTGTGCGCTCCAACAAAATTTATATTTACTCAGAGGGCCCGTATCCAATTTTTCTGCATCGCCTAAGAATGTTTTTCAGTCGGCGGAAAAACCGCACAAAATGGGGGAAATGCTGGCTAGAAAAATAACTCTCTTCGGTTGAAATGAAATTTTCATGTGGTGGAAATTTAGGGGGAAGGGGGTATTGTGTTTTGCATTTCGGGAAATGCGAGAGAGTATATTTGTCTTCGTGTCACTGTCCAAAAGAGAAACGTGAAGACGTGAGAGAAATGCAAGTGTCTTTTAGAAGAGAATAAATCTTAATTTATTCTTTTTTCTTTTATTTTTTTTTGAATAGAATGGATCACCATCCAATAACGAAGCCGCCGAGACGGCGAGAGCTCAATGAATTGGTCAGTTTGCTGCACAACTCCGAGTCCTGCAAGACTACGCCTAGTATCGTGAGGAAGCTGGAGCCTCACCATCGGGCGCTGCTGGAGAGCGGAAGTCAGAGCGCCAAGTCGTCTCCGCTGCCCCATCGGCGTCTGGACAAGCTTGAGGGCGTCATCCGGGACAAGCCGTCGTGCCTGGGTGCCCGGAGGCGAGACGATGAGGGCGCCTCATCGGCGGAGTGCTCACCAGCTCATCAGGTGAGGAAGCTGGGCAGCGGATGTGGTCGATGCCATCAGGAGACTCCAACGCTGGGCAGACGTCGCGTGGACTCCGATGGAGCTCGTCGGAAGGTGTCCTGCGATGATTGTGCAGGAGTTCGAAGACGGGAGGTGTTCTCGTCGCCCATGAAGGGTATTTTGGGAGAGCCTGGAGCATTTTCCTCGCCGATTCACAACAGGAAGAGCGCTGGCGATTCGGTGACTCTCTTCGGGAGTATTATGACTAAATCCATCCTCGTGGATGAGGTGCAGTCGCGTGTGTCAGAGAATGACGAGGAAATGCCCTGTCAGCCTGACCAAACGGTCGTGTCAGGATGGCTCAAGTTTCGGGACAACAAGCGGGTGAGTGAATCCCATTGACTATTATAAATTCCCATCACAGCGTCCTCATGATTAGGGGATATTTTCAAATTAATTTACTCATCGATCCACGTAACAAGGGCAAGTCATAAGAGGGAGATATTATGATCAGAAGTGGTGTACATTTGAATGGAAGTGCGCGAGAGCTTTTGGAATTGGAATAGAAGTACTGATAACTCAAGCTTTCTCAAAAGCTTTCTTCAAAAGCTTTCTCAAAAGCTTTCTTCAAAAGCTTTCTCAAAAGCTTTCTCAAAAGCTTTCTTCAAAAGCTTTCTTCAAAAGCTTTCTCGGAAAGCTTTCTTCAAAAGCTTTCTCGGAAAGCTTTCTTCAAAAGCTTTCTCGGAAAGCTTTCTTCAAAAGCTTTCTCGGAAAGCTTTCTCGGAAAGCTTTCTCAAAAGCTTTCTTCAAAAGCTTTCTCGGAAAGCTTTCTTCAAAAGCTTTCTTTTTTTTTAATTTGGGGGTTGGAAAGCTTTCTCAAAAAGATATTATAGAAAGTTTTGAAGGAAATAAAATTGATAGGATGAAAGGACGATTTAAAGCATTCGAATTGGAGCTTTTGGGATCTTTTCAACAAAATGTGGAAGTGCTGGAAGTAGTGTCCGCCTTTCTGACTATAATATCTCCCCCTTGGTGAGTCGTTTAAGGAAAATGTTCAAAAGAGAAAAATGGATGAAATTCAAAAGCTCGTGCTTTTTTATGCACTTCTTGAGAAATTCATTAGCTTTTGAAAATCTTTAAAGCTTTTTTTCAAACTTCTGAGCTTTTTGTTAAGCTCTTTGGATATTTTCTATAGAAAAATGTGTAGGTACGTTTTCTAATCCAGTGAATTACCCTTGTACTGCACTTGATGTCAATTGAATTTCTGGGAAAGCTCATAGCTTTGCTTAGCGAAGAAGTCATCTTGCATTGCTTTCAATAACATTTTCTCCCGACCGATTGATTGTGGCTTTGGTGATTCAGCAATTACCATCACATCTGGAAGGCTAATTTCACACCATTATTGTCAATCGATGGCACATTTCCATGAGACGTCGCAATACCAATTAACTTGTCTCTTATTGGATGATAATAAAATTGACACGCATTACTAAGTTGAACAAATAAACGAGGGAAGAGCCATAAAAGCTTCTGGATCTCTATTGAAATGAATTAAAAAGGTCTGATATGTTTAGTGTCTCGGCTAAATGGGTAATTTTCTTGGTTAATTAGATATTTAATTATATATTTTAGTATTTAAAATCACCAAAATTATTCAATAACTCATTAACTCTTCCACATTTTGTCAATTCTCTGATTTTCGATTGAAATTAATCATTTTCCAACTATTTTGTTTAGTGGTGAATGTGGTGGTGGTTTTGTGGCTAAACCGCCTTTATCGATGAGCTTTTTATTGCAATTTATATACCACCCACTCTACCCCTTTTTTCCCTTAGCGCCGGGAAAATTCCAGTGAAATTGGTATTTACGGAGTGTACTTTGAAGTATCTCCCGCCTGAAATAATTCCCCTAATTATGTAGGAGAATGTTTGAAATTTAATTCATTTTTACCTTCTGGCCTCGAGGAATATTTCTTCTTCTCATGTGAAGGAGCTTCCTGGGGGGGCCAAACCTTAAGTGGGAGTGGAAAATTTGCCAAGTAATTAATCTACAGCATTCTTTATTTGATTTTGCCGCTTAAAGTAACTTTCCCCGCTGAGAAATTTATGGGCTGAGAGAAGCTTTCAACGTCTTTTGGAGTTGAAAACTCCCCAAACATTTGCCACCCCTTTTGTCTGCTGTGAGGGAGGGGGGGGGGTATCTCCTGCAAATAATTGTGAAAATGTCTGCAGAAGTATATCATGTTGAGGAGGCAGGAATATGTGTAACGATAGAAACTTTATAATATTTACTTTTCTCTCGTTAAGATGTCATTTATGCAAATCATTCTGGTGCGCCTCCCAGAGTCATTTTGTCAGCATTTCGTGGCTTCCATTTGCGGGAAGGGGAAGTGGTCGGTCTCATGGGGAGCATTGGATTGAGTGTATGATTCTTGCTACACGGTTAGAAACTTTAGGTGAAATTGTTAAAGACAAAATTAGAATGCTTTTGGATGAAAGTTTTGTGAAAGCTCTCTGCTTCCAGAAAGCACTTCCAATTTTACTAAAGCTTGGTGTGATATTTGAAAAGCTCTAAACCAAATGCTAAAGCTCATAACATTGACCGAAAAGCTTTACAATTTTTGAAAGCTTCAGAAATTTTGTTTTCAAAGCTCTACAAAGCTCTCAAATGACCGTAAGTTTCTGCAAAAGCTCTATCGATTATTTGTAAAAGCCTTCCTGAAGTTTTTCGGTAAAAGTTATGAGTAAAATCTGTAATGTAAAGTAAAAGCTCTAATGTATTTTATAAAGCAATAAAGTTTTACCGAAAAGCTTCAAAATTTTTGAAAGCTCCATAAATTTTATTCTCAAAACTCTATAAACCTTCTAAATGCTGACAAGTTTTTGCAAAAGTTCTTGTCTTATTTGTAAAAGCTTTACAATTTTTGAAAGCTCCAGAAATTTGTTCTCAAAGCTCTTAAAGCTCCCTGATGTTTGTAAGTTTATGCAAAAGCTCTTCGTTTATTTATAAAAGCTTTACAGAAGTTTAAGCTCAAAAACTGTTTAGAAAATATACTAAAGCTCGTATTCTAGAAAATAATAAATTTTCCAAAGCTCTTTTAATAGAAGCTTAATGAAAAAAATCTTTCATGTTTGTTTCATGATTCTAATTGCTTTCTGTGTAACTTTCATCTCGAGTGTGAGTGAATTACAAGTGAAATGGATGAATTAAGTACACTTTCACGGAGAGGCAAAAAGCAAATGAGGGGGACATAGAGCTTTTCAAATTGTGTGCTTGTGAGTGAAAAGGGGAGGCTCAGACATCACAATCCGGCCCCCCACATAAGAGACACAAGACTTTGTAATCATTGTGGCAGGAATTGTTCTTAGGGAGCTTTTCATTTGAAAAGGCGGGGAGAGAAAATAGATATTATTCATTTCGGGGGGCGGTGAGGTGGTGTGTCTGGGTCGGAAGTCGAACACTACCCCAAAAAGACAAATGGACTACTTTCGAGTTATTTATCCCCCCCATGGAAATGTTGTACAGAATTCTCTTCCAACTTCTGTAACAAATTGTTTCATTGTTCCTGCGTGGAGCTTCTTTTTCACCAACCCGATGCTTTGGGGATGGTAACTTTCTTAGCTCATGAATGCATTACTCAACCCCCCTTTCTTGGAACACCTGGAAGATGTCTTGTCGGTTCATATCAACGGAAATACGACGTGTCTATTGGATTTTGTCGAGCTTTTCCCTACCCCCCTCGTCTCAATTACAAGATGCGACGCATCCTCTTCGAGATGTCATTGAAGCACCAGGTGGATGTCGCCCCATGCCACAAATCAAATGGAAGAAACAGGCAACATGAGGGATTATTTGGTATTCTGGATGTGGTGGACTCTGTGTACGCGTCTCACATCATTTCTCAGATGCTTGTCGACATGGGACGTCCAGCACACTTTTCAGCACATCATCGTGTGCTTTCGCACCATCCCACCTCATTTTGCACCATCATCCCATCTGGAGAGTCTCTCGGGTTGCCCACAAGAACAAAAATGGCAAAGCACACGCCAAGTTTAGCTTTGCAAGCTGGGATTCGGTGGGCCACCTCGGGATGTAATGCAATTCGCTTATCAGCTGAAACTTGGTGGTAAAGAGTAGAGTCGAAGTGTGACCGTATATGGAATCCACAGAGACCCTCATGAGTATATCGCGTAGTTTCAAGGGTCGCTGTGGCCGGCCGGCCGGCCGAACGGAAATTTTTTGAAGCGCACCTGCATTTCGGAATGAGGGGACCCGAATTCGTGGAACGCCCCAGTCCGGGGTCTCGGGGCTGACTTCGATTTTGGTGACCCATTACAATAAGCTGGGATTAGGGAATCCCAACTAAAAAGACTTTGGAATTAGGCGAGAGAGGAGCATTTTCAAACAGTCAAT